>CASHTH010001445.1:0-21726 GCA_030341885.1 Geodia barretti | reverse complement strand
GCTATGCCACCGACGCAATGTGAGGATCACGATGGCGTCGCTGGCCCCCGGCGGGGGTTCAAGAAGGTTCTGTGGCCGGTGAGATCGGGATTCCGACGCGTCGCGACCTATCAAGCAGTCAAGAGGCGGACCTCTACAACTGCGTTAAAGTGGAAAACGGCGTCCGAGTATATTGAGTGTCCCCGTGCCCAGTCGACTTGGTTCTTAGGCGGGATTTTGGTGGAACCCGCGCAAACGATTCATCGAGTGCTATTTGACACCGTCGACGAACTAACCCACCTCATGGGGCCCGAGGGACCAACGGATGTTTGGTTCTAGCTCTTTGGGATTGTAGTTTTTATTCCCGGTGGCAACAAACCAGGTGCGCCTCCGATATGGGCCGGACGAGAAGAGTTTGGTCTGTTTACGTGCCCCGGCGTTGGTCTCCCCGGGACTTTCGACTACTTTCACGGAAGGGGACCGTGAAACGGAGAGTCCAGGCATCCCGTTTGCCACCGGATTATGCCAGTTGCCCGAGGACGACAAATTCCTGTCACCGCTATCAGTACACGACCGGGGTTGCGCTGGGTCTACTTCGGCTATGCCTACTTACGCCGAGAACGCCGACCAGGCTGAAGTTGGTTGCCATCGACGGCTGGCAGCGGCTTGTGGTGCCCCACGGAGTAGACCTCAACAATCGGCAGTACGCGCCGCGGTTCGAGTCCGTGTTCATTAGACGCTCTACCTCCGACTGCTCTGAACCCGCCCTCACATCAGTGGCTCTTCGTTGAATCTTACTTCCTCGACGAGGGGTCAAACGTGGACCTTGGATCAGCGCGACCGGCTATCAGCCTTTCCCTATGCACCGTCTACGCTGGTTCTGGCCAAGTCTCCGGAAACGGCACAAACGCGCTTGTTGTGGGTGCGACGCCATGATGCATGGCACAGGCGAGGAGGGGGGAAAGGTGTTTTCCATGGCATCCCAGTTTAATCCAAAAAAAAGCCCTTCAGGCAAGGAGCCCATGGTTTTGGCGGGGACCGAGGCCGGATTGCTTTTTTTTTTTTCTCTCTCCCACGAAGAATCCATCCATTCGCAAAGGGTCCGGCCGCCAAAGTCGCACTTTGTTTTTTTGTGACGCCTGTTCCCCAGCCCGGCTACACTGCCCCATCAGCTAAAGCATCAGGAGGACTGGAAACTTTAAACTGAGCACGCTTCGCCTTTACACCGGCAACGACGGAATATTCTTCACATTGGGGAAATGAGCGCCGATTCCACACCCGGAGCTGGCCAGCTTCAGTAGTCACAATGGATTCGTTTTTAGGAACTTTCGAACTCGGCTATTCATGCGATGGGAACACTGCGCCGAGAGGCAGTTTTGTTCTCATTCAATCTCATCGAAGGAGAGTGGAGATCGGGCGTTGGGCGGACCTGTGTAAAGCTGCATCGGTTCGGACCTTTAGGCATGCGCCATGCTTGCCGAATGGATCTGAGCGGCAAGGGACACACCACCGCCGCGCCCGTAGTGAGGCGAAAAAGCCTCCGTTGAACGCACCCGTCCCCCTGTCAGGTAGACAATGTGAAAAGACGGCGATGCTGGCCCATCACGGAACATGAATTTGGAGGGGGAAGCACATGTCAGTAGTTAGTTGGGCGCACTTGGACCCGCCTCGAGCGGGATCATCTCAAGTTTATCATCTCAACCCATCAACGAGGTTGCGGGGCGGCTTCGGAGGGCGAAATCAGGGAACCAGATGAGGGCCGATGTTTGTGTGGGGGCAGGAGGCAATACCTCCTGTTCAGGGACATCCATACTAAAAAAAAATAGACAGGTAATCAATTAAATTCGGGCGGATGAACTGGTGGACAGAGGAGAGAGGGAGGCAGCCCCTGACGCGTATCGCTCTTTAGTGAGCCCACCAAACCGAGCCAACGGCATTACTCGTGATCCCGCAGGGTCGCTCGTCGCGGCGAGCACGACAGGTCGTCGAGTGTCGGGGTGGAGCCTGACAGCAGCATCACCGTGATCGCTAACAGCTTCCCAGGGGACGCCCGCTTAAATTCCGAACCCAACGACGTGGTCGTCTAAGGTCCGGACGGGGGCGCCGTATTTTTACTTCACCGACCCCCAACGCCGGAATTGCCTGTTACAGACTCAGTTCGGACCAAGAACTTTATCCGGCGTTTAACGAGTTTCCCCTGATTCATTGGGAATATTCACCATGCTCGTGCGCGACTATGGTCGGTTCTCCTCGCGGAAAAGACGGTTATCGCCTTTTCGCCCGACGAAACAGCGGGTGTAACGTAATTGATCTCGGCCCGCGCGGTTCATATCTGCGCCTTCGACGTGCTGCCCAACGGGCAATGGCGCTGGCCACCAGTCGCTATCTTCGGCAGCACAACCTGGCGAGCAGTCTGGAATTGCCTGATGGTATTGAAGGGGATTATCGAGTGGGGAACAGGTCTACGTGGGTGGATCCGGCGGGTGTATGGATCATTGACCGTCATGGAAGCACTCTTGGCAAACCATCGACAACGGGCGCTCCGCTTCACCACTAACATTGTGATTCTGCTTGTTGGTGGGCGACGTGGAATAGACACGTTCTTTACTCGTTGGTGACAGGTGTTGGTAAGTAAAAATCAGTTCACGGTCCATACCGGGTTCCTACGCCCAAACCATAAGCGGTTTGGGGCGGGGGACAGAGGATTATTCCGCTTGTTTATCAATACGGAGGGCATCGGAGGAATGCTAGAGGAATGTGGGACTATTCCATGGATGCCGATGAAAACCCCCGCGGCGCTCTGCCCTCTGGTCTACGACAGTGAATTCGACGTTGGATCGTTGCAGGCTGATCAGTCTGGGGCGTGAATTTGAGCGTGGGTTCGGCGACGAAATCACTGAGACGTGGGAGAACGCTCGGTGCCGGATGTTGATTCATCGCCCAGGCGCTGGCCTTGACTAAGGAATTCATTCCTGGGCCACCGGTGTGACGGATGTACCGCTTGAACTATCCTGCTGGACACTGCAAACGATCCGAATCGCCTGCTGTGACCGACCATGGGGCCCGGGGACGCCTCTATGGGGTTATGGCTGCGCTCGCTGCCACCAGACTGCAGGCGTTATGGCGTGGAATACGGACAGCAGTGGGGGACGATTGTCCGGAGGCGGTGGCCGCGAAGGCGCTGGACAGGTGTGCTGGGGCCTGTGGGAAGAAAGCGCTTGACAGCGGCAAGTTCGGTTAGATGGGCAGCACTTCCAGGTTCACGCCCCGTGAGGGGAGATGGCCGAACTGGGCCGCCTCGCCCTTTCCTTCAAGCCCTATTCAGGACCTCACCCCACCGCCATCGGGGTCGCTGCTTCTTTCCGCCCAACACCGAGGACCATCCGCATGGCCGGGAAGCTCGGGGATGGATGCCCATGACCAACCTGCCCAACCGATACATACCCCGACTTGTGGCTCTCTGCCGACGAATTAGCAAGGGAGGGGGAGGCACATCAGGGCGGCGACCGAGGGGATTCATTATCATTTCCCTTTTTATTCACACGATTTTGTCTTTCATGGGCTGTGACTAGGAGCGAAATGCGTCGGACGCGGATCTCACGTGCGGCGAGACCCTCTGAGTCGGCCGGAAGGAGGCCGCATAGTGTGTCTCGGGGCATGCCTTCGTAAGTATCACAGTGGAATGATAGAACAGTTAGGGGCCCGGTTGGCATCCTGGGTCAACTCAAGGACGAACCCGAATAAAACTTTTTGGGCCTGAAGAGGATTTGTGAACCATAGACTACATGTGATTGGAAAACATTGGATCGTAGGGGAAAGTCGGAGGTTGCTCGGACAGATCGAGCAAGGAACTACGAAAGGAGATATGGGTGGGGCGTAAGGCACCCACCCTGCTGGGCATCATCCCAGGGACACCGATCGGATTCCACTTCGTCTTGGGGCCCATGCGCTCCCAGCGGTTGCTGATGGAGACAGGTTGGCCCCATTAGGGGCTCCCTACTTAAATAGGGGTGGGGGCCACGCACCGCGGGAGAGAAAGGGACCACCCGTAATGATCGTTTCCAGAAAGGCTGGAAAACCCGGTCCATGGGTTTGGTCGGTTTGGCTGGGCCATCGGGTAGCGGTTTTCCGTGCCTGCATCCCAGAGGTTGCACCCCGACCTGCCACCGCATCGCCATGGAAAAGCGCTTCGTACCATCTGGCAGCGGCCTGCTCTTCCCCATTCACCGCAGGGAAAAAATATCAAGCTCTCGGCACTACGGTGCTCCATCGGCGAGAACCAGTGGTCACGCCCACTTGCCAATTCCCCGAAAGGCTCTCGCATCAAGCAGTCATCGAAACAGACCAACGAATTCTTGTTAAGGCGGAGAATGCCCACAGCATTCAACGCCATGGGGGTGGCAAAAGGAGTGTTCGACGGGCTCTGGAATCGATTCCAGCCGCAAAGCTGGTTTTGATCAGGAGGAGGGAGAAGAGGGAGGAAACACCTGAGGACCTTCAACCGTGGCGGGGCCCGACGCGAGGAGTTGATTTGGCCCGGCGGACCCGAATCGCCCCGGCCCGTGAGCCCAGGGCGGGAGCAGGAACTTCAACCGTCTCAGCACCCGAGTACTACTGGGGTTCTGTCTGGAAACCGTCCCCGCTTGGAACTTGACGGACCGCTCCATATGCACCCCTTGCCTGTTTAGCAGTTGTTGGGGCGCGCGAGGGACCGCATGCGCAGCCACATCAGCGGAGCGCTTCACATGGCCTCACTCCGAGGAAAATCGTCGAGGTATCATAAGGCCACCTTTTTAGGCGGCATAACCCTTCACCGGGCCGCCATAGACGCCAGCAACGGAATCTTCCGGGCCAAGGGCCTCGGCTAATCCGCCAAAGCAAAACTCGAGTCGCTTTTGTAGGGGTGCGGTCGCAAAACCGCCCCTCGGAAATTTGAGTATGATCAGAGTGAGGCGAAAGAACATCGCTGCACGGTCGACCTTGAAGAGTTCAGGTTTGACTGGCAGGTGTTGCCCCGCTATCACGCGGGACATTCCGGGTACGGGGCCGGCAAGACCCGCGTTTGCTCGAGGATTTTGTCGTCTGCGAAAACCTCGTTCGCACCCCAGCGGCGAGAGAGATTTGTACGACTATTCTGAGAACGGGATAAACACTCAGATTATGGTTGCTGCTCTCCGCAGGCGGGAAAATCCCCTAAAAAAGTCGATTGTCGGAGTTGACGGGACGAATGGAAGGTTATGCTTGTCAAATCGTCAGGGGCGCCGCGTCCCAGGCAAGCACGTGCCAAGCGGGAGGCGCTGGGCGGGTCCTGGACGGTGGTGCGCGTCCTGGAGATCGTGCGCCACGAGGCCAGGACTGCGGGCGGGGTCACCCGCGGCTCAACGCTGTTTGTGGTGATTGGGACGGCAAACGGACCCGGAGCTGGAAGCAGAACCGAGGGATAGATCCAATCCGGGGCAGGGAAAGAAAAACAGAAGTTGGGGGGTAGACAAAGCGGCGGGGGGGACCAGCAAAAAAAACCAACCCAACAACGGTTAACCCTAAACAGCCAGCGCTAAATCTAACGAAGATAAAAGACACAACAAGCACAAAGGCAGTGAATACACAAAAACCCACAAAACGCCGAGAAAGAAGATCGAAAAGTAACGGAAAAAGAAGAAGAAGAGAAAAAGAAGGGACCAACCAAAACCTATAGCCCTCAAACACCCCCAAACCCCACTCACCACCAACACAAAACAAAACAACAACCCCACACATACTCGAAAAACCCACACACAAAAACTCAACCCTACATCCACCCAAAAAAGATCCCCCGTACCCATATTCAATACCCAATCCCATTTCTAAAAAACCCCAGCAATGAGCTCACGTGCCCTCCACATCCATACACCTCAAACACCCCCCACCCAACCAAAACCCAACCCACAACAAAAAACCCACCCAATGACCAAAAACCACTAGACCAACACAACACCCTCCCCTACACAATTCCAATCCAAAACACTTAAAAAACCACATACTTATAACCCAAACCTAACACCAATACACCATCTCCACAAACATCTCCCGCCACACACAAGCACCCACCAATACACCAAAAACCCACAACGAAACCAAGCCCAAAACATACGCCCCACCCCATCGAACTCTCAAGTTATAACCTCCCTTAACCTTCTATCTTCCAATTATCGCACTCCTCGGTTAATTTCTGTCACCATTCCCAACTTTCGGCTACCAGCGATTCGGGCGTTTCAACAGCAACGCCATCGATGCCGTGCGAATGTTGCGAGGCGAGAAGGTCCCTGGTGGGCGCCGGCTCAACGACTTCTTCATTTCAGCGCTTCAGGCGCACCTGTTCAACTGGAACCTCAAGGGCCGGATTGAGTTGGGCTTGTACAACCGGGTTTTCGCCGGAGACCGTGCCCGCCGCCACGACACTGGCGGCATGTTTTTGGTTGGCGATCCTGTGGCTGCTGAATCCGAGCGGGCCGAGCGTCTGGAAATCAGCGCCGTTCTCCCGCTGTACGGCCGCAAGGTATCAGGCGGCCTCGAGACGGCTTCCGCCACAGAAAACGAGGTACTTCAGCGCTTCGGCTTGCGCCGTAGCGATTTCCGCCCCCGCACCCGTGGAGACTGGCGCATCAGCCGGGTGAAGCCAGAAGACGTTGCTCTGCGTGCCTGCCCCGACGGCTATACCATCGAGTTCACCCTGCCCAACGGTGCCTACGCCACCACATTCCTCCGAGAACTGACCAAGTCTGAGACGGATGCGGTTGTGAGTTCGGCCGAAGCCGTTTCCTCCGAGTAGTTGACTCTTCGATAACTACTCAGGGCGTGCCGAAGCAGTTCAACCTACAGCCCCAGCAGTTGGACTATGTTTCCGCCCAGGATCGCGTCCTTTTCCTCGTCGGCCAGCTTGGTCATGTTCCGCACCCACGACACCGGGTCGTCGATTGCCATATCGAGAGCAGGGCCAGCGGTTGGCCGAACACCACCGCCACCGATGCTATGCCACGACCGATTGTCGATCAGGAACGTACAATGCAGGTTCTCGTCTTGGGTGAGGCAGTCATACCAGAACCGGTCGAGATATTCGCTGGGTGGGTTCTGTATGTGGACCCGCGCCTCTGACCGTACTTGCCATCCCCGGTCCATCCGGCCCGCTCCGTAGCACGCGAAGCCGCCTCCGTGCGCCAGGCAGACCTTTAGGTCCGGGCAGACGTCCATCACACCGCCGAAAACGAATGACGCGAAAGTTACAGTGCGGTCCACGAGGTTGCCGATGGTGTTGGGCAGGTGATAGCGGTCGCTGCGAGGGCTGACCGTCGTGTCGCCGGACTGGTGTAGGAACATGACGGCGCCCATGGCCTCCGCTGCCTTCCAGATGGGAAGAAACGACGGGTCATCATAGGTGACGCCGTTCACGTGGTCGCCGATCATTGCGCCCTTCAGTCCCAGAACTACGATCGAACGTTCCAGCTCCGCCACAGCGGCTCCTACGTCCTGCATCGGTAGCGTCGCGAAGCCGGCTAACCGGTCGGGGTGATCCTTGGTCAGCTGCGAAACGTAGTCGTTGCATTCCCGGGCCATGGCGGCGGTTGACGCTGAATCCCGCTCATAGAAGTATAGGAACGAGTTTGTGGACAATACATGAACATCCACACCCAGTTCGTCCATCTCCTCCAGACGCTGCTCTGGAGTCCACATAGTCCGGGAGGTGTATTGGTGGGTAGGCAGCAACTCGTGGGGGCGAATACCGTGCCACTCCCTGCCATCAGACATTGCACCCAACAGCCCCGCTGGGCTGATGTGGCCGTGTATATCTACAATTTTCATGCAGAAAGGCAGGTCCCCATCGATCCAGCGATCGCCTCGTGTTCTACCAGCCGAGATTCTCTGGGATCAGCACCAGCGATATGCGGCCCACTACCGGCTCGTGCTCCATTACCAAGTATTTGCCAATGGGTGTGGGCGCGACACCCCGGTCTTCCAGCCAGCGGTCGTGGCGCTCCAGAGTATAGCCGCGAGTGCGAGCCTCCGCTTCCGCCAGCGTGGGGCAAATCTTCTGCGTCCCCGCTACCAGCACCACCCTGCGCGCTCCGTATGAGTAGGCGCCGATCTGGCTGCCGGAGCTGCTGGCGATGAGAATCTCGCCAGTCTCGGCGATGGCCTGTACGCTGCCGACGAAGTAGTCGGCTGTCGTGGTCTTGCGACGGAACTCCCGCTGTGCCGCGGGGTCCGGCTGCGACATCATCTGGTCGTGAAGGTTCACGTACCGGTCGTTGCCGTGCATGAATTCGGTGTAGCCGATGGTGCTCAGCGTTTCCGAGGTATTCACGAAGACCTCCGAACCCTCCGGCACCACATCCTTCAGCTTGTCCAGGGCCGCCTCGCTGCTCTCCACCAGGATCGCCGCGACGTTGCGGGCGGCAAGTGCCTCAATAGTCCGCTGTATGGATGTGACTTCCGTGGTGGCGTTGTTGCCGTCGGACATTGCGGGGACTCCTCCTGATTCTGTGCGACTATGCCTGTTGGCTTCGATGGAGGTTGGGCATGACCTCATCGACAAACAGCCCCATGCAACGCATTACCTGCTCCGGCGTCAGGTCTCCCCAGGCGAATATGGGGCAGAAGTAGTTGATGCCTGTCTCGTCAATGGCCCGCTGCACCTTTTCGCGCACCGTACCGGGAGAGCCCGCAATGACGATATCCCGGGCTTCCAGGTCATTCGAAGTCCCGTACGAAGTTCAGGAAATCGTACCCGGCCTTCTCCCACAGGAAGTTGATGTTGTGGAACCAGGTCCCGAAGGCCGGCTTGGCCTCCGCCAGCGCTTGCTCGTCCGTGGGGGCTATATACATATGGCGGACAAGTCCCAGCTTGGGCGCCGCGACGTGGCTGTTCAGACCGTCGGACATGCGTTCCGCGTTCCAGACCCGCTTGTACAGGTCGTAGTGTTCTCGGACTCCGGAATTGTCGGCAAAAACGTGGCAAGTGTTGAACCCGTGCTGGGCCATCCACGGCACGGTCTCAATGTTGTTGCTGGCGTACAGAGCGGCGGGTAGGGCTTCTGGAATGGCTTAATCCAAAGTTCTATGTCCTCGTAGTTGTAGTGCTTTCCCTTTTGATTGAAGATGCCGTTGGCGAAACCGCTGGTGAACAAGTCCATCTGCTCGTTGAACACTTCCCAGCTGATTTCAAGGTCAACGTCGAACTTCTCTGCCTCCACCGGCGAGACCCCTCGTCCCACGCCCAAGTCCAACCGGCCGTTGCTGAGGTTGTCCAGCATGCAGATCTCGTGGTAGAGGCGTATGGGGTTGTAGAAAGGAAGCAAGTAGACCAGGGGCCCCAGCCGCAGCTTTGACGTCCGCTGTGCCGCCGCTGCCAGAAACACGGACGGCGAGGGCGATACACTCAGCGGAGTGATGTGATGCTCGGCGAGGTGGTAGCTGTGGAACCCGCTTTTGTCGGCGTACTCCAGCATCTTCAGGCGGTTCTCGAATATCTCGTGGGGGGCGGACTTGTCCCACTCGATCCAGTCAAAAAGCCCAAACTCCAGCGTGTCGTTGAGCGTCGAGGCCTGAGTCATTGCTTACCTCCTGGCAGCTTTGGAGGCTGCGGTCTCCTGCATGATAAGGTCGCCGCCTACATCCTGCAATTTTTGGCAAAGGTGGGTCAATAGGCGGTTCCCAACGATAGTCGTCGTGAAACGCTGGTGGATACGATGGCTGTCCACCGTAGAGGCAGTAGTAGCAACGCAGTCAATGACGAGTGTTGGATAGTCGTTGCGGAGCTGCAGGCTTGTGTTCTAGCATAAATTGCAGTTGCAAACTTTGCAGATTGGAGAGCTATTTCTCTCTTACTGCATTCTAAATCGACTGGAGAGTTGTTGATGACTAACTGGGTGGAGCCCGAATTGATAGTTCAAAAGCTCTGGCAAAAATACAGTGATGATACAGATATTCGACTGTGGAGGATGGTCGAAAAGACGTCAATTTGGCAGTTCTTCGATAGCTCACCAGAATTGGCAGAATTTAATACCTTGATAGCGATATCCAAGGGTGACAAGCTACTGATAAATGTTTTGGGCTCAATAGATACGTTAACCCAGGTGCACGTAATCTACGAGCCGCCAGTCCTGAATATAATCCCTGCTGATAAGTTCTCCTGGAAAACACCAAAGTTGTCAGACTGGTCAGGGCAAATAAGTAAAGCAGACGTAAAGGAGTTGCTTGTTCATCGATTTGGGCCTGTGTGCTGGGGATGTGGATTTTTGGCCCAGCGTCTCAATGGCACGACAGATCTTACGCTGCTAGAGGTCGATCACATTCGCGCGCGCAAGGCTGCGATGGGAATCAAGGGTGATGACGAGTTGTACAACCTCGCCATTTTGCATCGCAGTTGCAACTTAACCAAGGGAAACAGAATGACCCTTGAAGAATTACGCTGGCACAATACCGACCAAAATAAGCTATATGTGGAGTCAACGACTGATTTGGTAGACCTGTTTGAGGCTAACCGATTCGTTGCCCAGGAGCTGAGCCGTCGCGCTGCTAAACTTGGGGAGACAGCGTTCCTCGTATTGGATTAGTGGTCGGCTGCTGGCAGCTATCCCGTTCGTAACACCCTTCGATGCAAACCGGGCGGGTCTAAACCCGCCTTTAGTTATCTCGATTCAGAAATACTCCCTACCCCCGTTGCGCCGGAGCGCCTGCTACGATCATATCTGCGAATGCCTTGTCGGTTCCCCGGGGCCACTCTCTGCCCGAAGGATCGGAGATGCTGATGATCAGCGGCGGGCCGAGGCCCTCGATCTCCATCCGCAGCACGTCGCCGTCCTGCACCGCTCCGATGTGCTGGTGGTTGACCCCAGTGGCTATGACGTCGCCCGGCTCCAAGGTGGTGATTTTTCGACATTTCCGAGATCAGTTCAGGGATCTTGTGGGCCATGTCGCTGGTCGGGAAGTCATGGCGCGGCTCGTCATTGTTCCACAGTCGCACCTGCAGGTTCTGCGGGTCGGCGATCTCGTCCGCGGTCACCAATGCGGGCCCCATCGGTGCGAATGTGTCCCAGCACTTTCCAAGGAAGAAGCTGTTTCCGACGGCACCGGTCAGGCCACGGGCCGACATGTCGAGGAAGTTGGTGTACCCAAATATGTAGGACAGCGCTTCGTCCTGCTCCACCTTGCGGGCGGTGCGACCGATGACGAAGGCCAGTTCCGGCTCGTGATGGAACACGGAGGCCGGTGCCGGCGGAAGCTCGCAGGTATCGCCGCTGCCGATCACGGCGTTGGGGGCCTTGAGGAATCCGTCCAGAACGGCCGGCTCGCGCATGCCGAACTCGAGGTAGTTCACGGCGGCGCAGATCAGCTTGGGCGGGCGAGCACCGGCGCCCGCAGCCGTACGCCGTTCAACGGGACGCCCTCCTTGCCATGTACAGCGGCCTCGATGCGAGGGCGAATGTCGTCCCAGTTGATGATTACCTCTTCGATCATGTCTTGGGGACGGCGAAAGCTCATTCCCGCCACCGCCGCCATCGCGTTCGCGATGCGGTCGCCGGTGATCACTCCAAGCTGGAAATCGTCGTAAAGGGCAAGCTTCATTGTCAAACCTCCTGCTCCGGTCTGGCTACGGCGGCTAGTTTGGCATGCCGAATGGTCAGGGGCAAGATGGGCAGGCAGTCTTGGGTCCCGTTCGGAATGTATCTGATTTGAGGCCTTGTCGGGGTGGGTGGTAGGATAACGGTCAACTGTTCACCTCACCGACTGCCTTGTCTCGCCGAGGAATTTCAAGATGCCTGACATCGAATATGAACTGCGTGGCCATACCGCCTACATCACCATCAAGCGCCCTCAGGCGATGAACGCGCTTGGCCCCGAACAGCAGATGGAGATCATCGGCGTGTGGGAGACTTTTCGCGACGACCCGGAGGCGTGGGTGGCGATCATCACTGGCGAAGGCGACCGTGCTTTCTGTGCCGGTGCCGACCTCAAGACCTACACGCCTGTGCTGGGCGAGCGCGACATTTACGACCTGAGGCAGGACGCCGACCGTCCCGGCTTTGGTGGCATTACCCGGGGACTCAATATATGGAAGCCCATCATCGCAGCGGTAAACGGCTATGCGCTGGCTGGCGGACTGGAGCTGGCCCTGGCCTGCGACATTCGCGTTGCCTCTGAAAACGCTGTCTTCGGTTGTTCGGAGGTGCAGAGAGGATTCCACCACTGCGATGGTGGAACGGTGCGTTTGCCGCTCATCGTCGGCCTGGGCAACGCGCTGCGGATGCAACTGACCGGCGAACATATCGGTGCAGCCGAGGCGCACCGCATCGGGCTGGTGAGCGAAGTGGTACCTATGGAGCAGCTCATGCCGGCCGCGGAGCGCTATGCCGGAGCCATCTGCGCCAACGGACCGCTGGGTGTGCGGTCGGCCAAGGAATCGATGATACGCAGCCTGGGCCGTGCACTGGAAGACGCTCTACGGTTCGAGAACGTGCTCTTTGCCACCCTCACGCGCACCGAGGACTTTTGCCGAAGGTCCTCGAGCGTTTACGGAAAAACGTCCTCCGGTCTGGAAGGGCCGGTAGCCATACCGGTGAACGATAGATCGGGCTCCCGGACCCTTTCTCAGAGAAAGCTGATCTTTAACCTGGAGGTATGACACATGGCTGATGTTGACAACCGCGTTCCCCTCGATTGGGATGCGCTCGAGGTGGGCGAGACTTTCCAAAAGTTCGATTACGTCCTGACTCAGGAGATGATAGACGATTACCGACGTGGTGTGATGGATCCCGAGGCCGCATTTCCTACCATCTCGCACAAGGTGGACGTGAGGCAATTCAACGCCAAGTACTCCGATAACGGCTCTGTCAACGCCCGCTGTGCCTTCCACTGCTACAACTCACCGATTCCCGGGAAGAAGCTGACCGTCACCGCCTGGGTCGCTGACAAGTACCTGCGCCGGGGGAAGAACTATATCGTCACCGAGGCGACATCGGTGGATGAGGACGGTCGCCTGATCGACAGGGTGATAACCCACGAATTGAAGCAGCCGTGGGAGGTGGGCAAGAAATGGGAGGGGTAGAACGCAGCTACGCTGAAGGCGACGCCGTTGGGCCCCTGGTAAAGGAGATCACCCAAGAGGCCATCAACCTGTTTGAGGGCAGCGCCGGGCTTTCCGGTCCATCGCAGTTCACCGATGAGGAGGCGGCGCGGGAGACGCTCGGCACGTCCGGCACCGTGGCCTCGGGCCGGATGTCCATCAGTTTCGCACTGGAACTGATGCGCCGGCACTTCGGCAGCGAGGTCTTCAATCGCACCGGAACGGTCGACCTTCGTTTCATACGCCCAGTGCGGCCCGGCGATGCCGTTACCTTCACTGGAGAGGTTACCGGCACGTCAAGGGAGGCCAACGGTCTGAAGGTGGACGTAAAAATCGAAGTACAGAACCAGCGAGGCGATACAACCGCAGTCGGAATCGGCAGTGCCATTGTTCCCAACGCCTTCTTGCCGGCGGAAGAATAGCCCCTTTCGGGGAACGAATCGGGAATTTGACTGCACCATCCGTATTTACAAAGTCCGATGGTGATATAATAAGTGTGGCCCAAGTTAAGGTGTCCTGCTGTTGGTTACTGATTCCGTTACCGCTGCCTCGGATGACCTGGACTGAGCCCTTGGTTACACAAATATCTGGAGGTTATCCGAATGGCATTGGCAGATAAAGAACTAACGTGTGTGGAGTGCGGGGCGCCGTTCATTTTCACCGTCGGAGAGCAGGAGTTCTTCTCGTCCCGGGGGTACAGCAACGATCCCAAGCGTTGCTCTCCCTGCCGCAGCGCTCGCAAGAGCCAGCAGCGTGTAGGCGGCGGCGTGGTGGTGGCGGCATGGGTGGCGGTCCCCGGGAAATGCACCCGGTGGTCTGCGACCAGTGCGGCGTGGATACCATGGTACCCTTCGTTCCCCGTGGTGACCGGCCCGTCTACTGCAGCGATTGCTTCAGCACCATCCGGCGCTAGGGTCCACTGAACCCAGAGGAACGGAGCCACTCTTACGAGAGTGGCTCATTTTTGTTTGTGGTAGAGTTGCCCCGGAGAAATGCAATGTCTCAGGGGATAGGAATAGTCGGATGCGGCTCCATCGGTCGGGCTCTCCTGCGCGCAGGGGACACCGGCCAGTTTGGAGCGCCCATCGCTGGAGTGGCCAGCCGTACAGCCGAGACGGCCCTGGAGTTCCTGCAAACCCTCGACTCTCCCCCGCCATACCTTGAACTGGGCGAATTGGTGGGAAGTTCGTCGCTGCTGATCGAGACTGCCGGAGGCCACGTGGTGCCGCAGTTGGCAGTGGCGGCATTCGGGGCAGGGAAAGACCTGATGGTCATCAGCATCGGTGCGCTGCTTGAGCATCCGGAGGTCATTGATTGGGCCCGCGCGACCGGTTGCCGTCTTTACGCGCCGTCCGGTGCAATAGCCGGGCTGGACGGGATCAAGTCGGCCTGCCAGGGGCATGTTGACAGAGTGGAAATGGTGTCGCGGAAGCCCATCGCGGCACTGGAGGGTGCCCCCTATCTCATTGAGAATGAGATCCCGATAGACGGTTTGACCGAGGCCCGGGAGGTGTTTTGTGGGTCGGCCCGGGACGCCTGCCGTGGCTTCCCCTCCAACCTGAACGTGTCGGCGGCAGTCAGCTTGGCCGGCATCGGCCCCGACCGCACAACGGTATGCATAGTTGCCGACCCTGCGCTGGCCCGTAACTGCCACGACATCACCGTTGAGGGTGAATTCGGGCTGCTTCAGGTCCATATCGAGAATATACCTTCCGAGAATCCCAAGACCGGCAGGCTGACCGCGATGTCCATCATTCGCTCGGTCCGGGACGTTTTCGATCCCGTCCGCATCGGCACCTGACCCGCGCCATTTCGCCAGACAACATTCAAAGTCTTCCCCAGATTGCCCGCATAATGGTGGAGATTCATGGCTCAGGAACACGCCCTTTCAGGTGGGGTTTCATCAACATCCCGACGGTTTATGATTCCCGGCCTGGCCTCGGGGCACGCCGCCTTTCACTGGATCATCCAGAGCTTTGCAGTCGCCCTGCCTGAAATCCAGGTGGCCTTCGGCCTGAACAGCGTAGGGGCGGCTGGGATCATGTCGGCCCGGGATCTGGCCTCTGGATTAATTGCGCTGCCCGGCGGGGTAGTGGTGGACTTTCTGCGCCGGTACTGGGGTCTTCTGCTGGCGGGGTGCCTCGCCCTCGCTGCCGTTGGGTCGCTGCTGATGGGCGTTTCGCCGATATACCCGTTATTGTTGATCGGCATCGGGGTGGTGGCAATTTCCCACTCGGTCTGGCACCTGCCGGCATCTGCCTCATTGTCCTACCACTTTGCCGAAAGGCGGGGTACGGCCCTGTCGTTCCACGGTGTTGGAGGGAGCATAGGCGACGTGGCAGGGCCGCTGGTCACCGGGGCGCTGCTGGCCCTCCTGGGTTGGAGGGAGCTGCTCAGCATTTACGCCATTGCGCCCTTCTTCATGGGATTCATGGCCGTCTGGACGTTCCGCCACATCGGGCACGTGAACACCGAGTCCGGTGCGCCCGTGGATCCTCCCACGATGGTGCGGCGAATGGAATTGACCCGCCAGTTGCTGCGCAACCCGGTCCTCTGGGGCCTGACCTTTGTAAGAGGGCTGCGTGGGATGTGCCTGATCTCGCTTGTTACGGTGTTGCCCCTCTACCTTGGCAACGATCTGGAAATGGGCCCGGCGTGGCGGGGTTTTCATATCGCCCTGCTGATCGTCGTTGGGCTGCTGGCCAAGCCGCTGGCCGGGTATCTTTCTGACCGCGTTGGCCGCAAGCAGGTGCTGGTGCCGGGCCTGATATGGTCCTGCCTCGTCACCCTGGCGATGGTCCCATTCAACGACGGCCTAACGCTGACAATCGCGATTGCCCTCCTGGGGCTGTTCCTTTACCCCGATCAGCCGATCCTGACCGCGGCGGTGTTCGACGTGGTGGGTCGGGAGGTGGCCTCCACCGGCCTGGGCGTGGTAGCCTGCATCGCCTTCCTGATGTCGGCCGGGTCGGCCCTGGTGGCGGGAGCGATCTACCAGACGATGGGGTTCACGGAGACGATGTACTACATCGCCGCGCTGTTCGGGTTGGCATCGGTGGTGTTTGCAGTATTGCCGCTTTCCCGAAGGCCAGCTGAGCAGTAACCGCGGTCGCCCTCTCCCGGATGTATCTGGTCAGGTAAAGGAGCTATTTCTGTGGCAGCTGTTACGGGTCTTGTTATTGCCGAGGCCGAGTTTGACCGCAAGATTGTCAACTGGGTTCGGCTCGCCGTCAGTTGAATCCTGGTAATAACGGGGGTGGGAATTCTATTGATCCCGTTCTGGTGGATGTTCAGCTTATGGTATGGGCCGGAGTACATGCGCCGGGTGTCGACGAGGCTAACCGCCAATGCCCTTGAAATCAGGATGGGCGTGTTCTTCCGCAAGGAATCGACCATCCCGCTGAACCGGATCACCGACCTGCGGCTGCACGACGGCCCGGTGATGCGGCACTACGGGCTGTGGGGGCTAAAGGTAGAGACCGCGGGTTCGTCGGGCCAGAACTCAAGCTCCGAAGGGAACCTCATCGGGGTTATTGACGCTGAAGCATTCCGCAACGCCGTTCTTGCCCAGCGAGAGCGCGTCGTCGACGGGGAATCGGGCCGTGCGGGGGAGCCTGCCGCTGTTGCGTCCCAGACCGCCCCGGATGCGGTGCTGGTAGAGATACGCGACATCCTGGCACGGATTGAAGCGCAACTGGCCGTACGGGAGAACGCGTAGGGGCGCACAGTCGTACGCCCCGTCGTCGGTAAGTGGAGCTTTGCAGCTCCTTACAGGAGCCTGGCGCAGTCGTCGAGGATTGGGGTTACGGTGTCGGCTTTTTCGGAGGGCAGGCTGAAGAGGACGCGGTCGACGCCGTATTCCTCCATGCGGGCCAGGTTTTCGGGATCGGGACGGGCGCCGAAAACAGTGATGTTTATGGAGTCCGGGTCCCGGCCGATGTCCTCGGCGCGGTGCTTGAGGAGCTGAATCTTTTCGGGCAGGCCGGGTCCCTCGGCGGCGCGGCCGCTGATGGGCATCCAACCGTCGCAGTACTCCAGGACACGATCGAAGGTGGTGGGGCCGTCTCCGCCCATCAGTATCGGCGGATGGGGCTTCTGCGCTGGCTTGGGCCAAGCCCACATTTTGTCGAAGTTCACGTAGCGGCCGTGGAACTCCGGCTCGTCCTCGGTCCAGATTGCCTTCATGGCCAGGATGTTCTCGCGGAGGATGCGCCAGCGACGCTTGAAGTCGGTGCCGTGGTCCTCCATCTCCTCGGCGTTCCAGCCGCCGCCGATGCCGAATATGAAGCGGCCGTTGGAGATGAGGTCGAGGCTGGCCACCTCCTTGGCGGTGGTGATGGGGTCGCGCTCGATCATCAGGCAGATGCCGGTGCCGAGCTTGAGGTTGGTGGTGACCGCCGCCGCAGCGGTGAGGGCGACGAAGGGGTCGTAGGTGTGCCAGTACATCTGGGGCAGGTCGGGGCCACCGGGCCAAGGTGAGACGCGGCTGGCGGGGATGTGGGTGTGCTCGGGAACCCACATGGACTCGAATCCCCGCTCCTCCAAGGCCCGAGCCAATTCATCGGGCCGCATGGAGTAGTCGGTTACGAACATCATTGCGCCAAGGTCCATATCGTTCTCCTTTCAATTGCTTCCGTGGAAGGAAGCCTTACTTCCTATTTGGGTGGAAGGGATCCGGCGTAGTCGATGCCTCGACTGGCCCATTCCTGCAGGCCTTCATCGGTGGCGATACCCTCAGCAGCGACATAGACAAAGCTGCGCATTGGCCTGCCCGTCATATTGAAGATACGAGCATGGGGCAGGCACAATGCGTCGCCCAGGTTCTCCTTGCCCACTCGGATGATCAACTCGCCGCGCAGGATGCCGCAGGCCATGTTGCCATCGACCATAAACGCCAGGCCGCCGAACATCTTCTGCTCGCGAACTACCGACCTGTCGGCCAGCAGGGTGCGGACGCGGTCGGCGAGGTCTTCGTCATAGGCCATCTAGAACACCACAACCGAGCGGAGGACCTCGCCGCGCTCCATCTTGTGAAAGGCTTCCTCCACGTCGCCGATGGCGATGGTCTCGGAGACGAAACGGTCGAGGTCGAGGCGGCCCTGCATGTAGAGCTCTATGAACATGGGGAAGTCTCGGGTGGGCAGGCAGTCGCCATACCAGGAAGACTTGACGGCGCCGCCACGTCCGAAGACCTCGATCAGGGGCAATTCGATCTTCATGTCGGGGCTGGGGACGCCCACCAAGACCACCGTGCCGGCGTGGTCGCGGGCGTAGAAGGCCTGCTCGAAGGTTACCGGATTGCCGACGGCCTCGATGGCGACGTTGACGCCGTTGCCGCCGGTCAGGTTGCGAACCGCCTCCACCGGGTCAGTGTTGCGGGCGTTGATGGTGTGGGTGGCGCCGAACTCGCGGGGCCCATTCCAGCTTGCGGTCGTCGATGTCGATAGCGATGATGGTGTGGGCTCCGGCGAGCTTTGACCCTGCGATGGCAGCGTCGCCGACGCCACCGCATCCGAACACGGCCACGGAGTCTCCGCGGCTGACGCCGCCGGTGTTCACGGCAGCACCCAGGCCGGCCATGATGCCGCAGCCGATGAGACCGGCGGCGGCGGGGCTGGCTTCTGCGGGGACTTTTACAGCCTGGCCGGCGGCTACTAGGGTCAGCTCAGTGAAGGCGCCGATGCCCAAGGCAGGCGAGAGGGGCTTGCCGTCGGCCGTGGTCATTGGCTGGGTAGCGTTGTGGCTGTCGAAGCAGTACCAGGGGCGGCCGCGGACGCAGGAGCGGCAGGTACCGCAGGGTGCGCGCCAGGCAAGGACGACGAAATCGCCGGGGGCCACGTTGTCCACGTCGGGGCCGACGCTCTCGACCACCCCCGCTGCCTCATGTCCCAAGAGGAAGGGGAAGTCGTCGTTGATTGCGCCCTCGCGGTAGTGGAGGTCGGTGTGGCAAACGCCGCATGCCTGCACCCGGACCAGGGCCTCGCCGGGGCCCGGATCGGGAACGTTTATGGTGGTGAGCTTGACCGGCGCTCCCCTAGATTCCGCTACAACACCCTGAACCTTATGGGCCATCGCGATACTCCGAAGTCTCAATTACTGAATGCCCTTGGCATAGTAAATTGAGCATCCGGCTTTGTCTACACGGAGGTCTCTACCGATGGCGTTCCGAATCAGGTGGGCGAGGCTCATCTGGAGCCTGCCGCTGTGCTGCCCTGGATCGCCGATCAGACCGCGCCCGGGTCCGCGACTTTCGCGTGGGTAGGCCCTGACCTGATCCCCCAAGGAGAGGGTACTTGTCGCACACGGCACCACAGCATTCGACCGGCTTGAAAATTTCGCTATTCCCACTCATTTCCGAGCGTTTCCGAGCGTTGAGTGGCGGCCCCGTGGTCCGGCAGGTTCCTGGTTTGACAGGGCTCGTGGTCCGACAGGCCCACCGGGAGCGGGGATCAGGCGGTGCCTGGGATATTCCGTTCCAGGTTGTTCAGCCAGGAACCATTGGCGGACCAGGGGAGGAGGGTGGTGATGATTCCCCTTATTACAGGACGCCGATCATCGTCGATACAACGCTGGAGGTATTTTTCGAAGGCCATATAGGTGTTGAGCCGGAATCCGGCGTCGGCAACCCGGCGGACGCAGGCGTAGGGGTCGGGTTTGGGCTGCTTGTTTGCAATGGCCAGGTGCCAGAGCTGGGTGATCTCATTGGCGACGCGGCTGAGCCGAATGATGGCGAGCACTGGGGCGAATTTGCGTTTGAGGGCCTCGACGGCGTTCCTGATCTGGCGCAACGACATATGGCGCGACGACATGGTTCAGTCTCCTGATGGTTTCCGAAAATTTGGATAATCCGCTTATTTCCGATCAAAACCGAGCATTTCCGATCATTTTTGCCCTTTGCCCCTGGCAGTTGCGCGCGACTCCGTGCTGGGATCCGGCCTGCGGCAGCGGGTTGTTCTTCTATGTATTCAGGCTAGAGATGTGTCATGAGGCTTGTAAAGGGGCAAGTGTCAGCAATTTCGGGGACGGGCTTGCTCGGAGGCTTGGGGCCGTGGATTCCGGCCTCCGCCCTGCTTTTGTGGGTGCGACGGGGGTTTGGATTCCCGCTTTCGCGGGAAATACGGTAGGGGGTGCGGGAATTACGATCGGGGGTGCGGGCCTGTGCCGGAGGGAAGGATGGGCAGTGGTGGAGGGGCGGGTTCCAAACCAGCCCCTACGGTTTGCTGGCGGGGCGGTCTATTTTGGGCAGTGGATTCTCGCGTCTGCATTCGCTGGGTCTGGGACTCTGGCGGGATAGGCGGAGGGGTACGCGGGTGAGATGGATCGGTGCGGAAATGCTGCCTGCTTTCAAGTGGGAGGGAGCGTTTGAATGGGCCTGCGGCGGGGCGGGGCTTTTTTGACGGGTGCGGGCTGTCTGCGTATTTTTGGGTGGCGTTCGACCGGGCCTGAGTAAGCCCGATTCCGTCATTCAATTTGCGAGGAGATTTGCGATGACTCAACAGCAGTCGCCGCCCCCGATTCCGGCACCCACGCCCCAGCCCGAATCGGATTTCTATTTCGAGAAATGCAAGGAAGGAGAGCTTTGGCTGCGGCACTGCAACGCCCGCGACACCAACTGAATCCAGAGGAGCGGCAAGGGGATCATCCACACCTTCGCCATTGTGCACCGGGGGTCCACCGCTCCTCTATCTCTGCCCAGTCCGTTACGTACTGGAACCAGTAGCCCTCGTTAGGCGGCTTCCACTCACCAGGTCCCCGGATGCCTTTCGAGCGGTTGGCTCGGGACGGCACCGCTATCAGGTGGTCGTCGCCCAGTGGTTGGCGAACTGCTGCCTCTTATCCGGAGACCAGGCCTACGCGGCTTTGGTGTTGGTTGGTAACGCCGTTGTCACGCCACCGGGTCCAGGGGCTGACTCCGTTGTGGGCATCAGGGTCGCCGTCGACTCTGGGGTTTTTGTAAGGGCAAGTCCTGGATTTGGAGTTTGTCTCTAGCAGGCCAGGAGGGTTGCAAGAGTGACCAAGGCTGCCAGGAAAGCGGGATCTTCACTGGGGGTTCCCTTTTCTCTCTAGGTTGAGGTTTCCTGGAAAGACAGCGCCAACTGGTCCACCCTTGACCTGTTCTTGAAGTAGAACAGGTCGTCCTCCTCCAGCCCGCAGATGTTCAGCCCAAGCTGCAGCATGTGCGGCTGGAGATGCCGGTTCAGATACATCCCCATCAGTCCCCCGCCAAGGGCTCCCACACTGCTTCCGACCAGGTTGCCCACTCCCGGGACCACAGTCCCGGCCGCTGCTCCACCGGACGCTCCAGCGGTCGACAGGACGGTGGTTATTCCCATCCGGGCCATCAGGGTCAGGGTCTGCACAACCTGGATCTTGTTCCTGGTGGTCCGGTCGGCCTCCCTGAACTCCCTCTCGGTTCTGATGACGCCGTAAATCAGCCGGGCGCCTGCCGCAACGGCTCCGGCGTAAGGGAGAATATTTACGAGAGTGTCGGGTACGTCTATCCCCAGGTTGCCGGCAAGGGTACCCAGCCCGTCCCGGATGCCGTCCACCAGTTCCAGTCCGCTCCCATGTCCATCAGTCGGTCCACGGCTCCTCAGGGGTGGAGTCGGCGATTCTCTCGTATATCTCAGAACTCACCGCGAACTGGA
>CASHTH010001444.1:0-10694 GCA_030341885.1 Geodia barretti | reverse complement strand
GAAACGGGGCGGAGCGACTCGCAGCGGACGGTGTTGTTCCCGGAGGCACGCAGCGAAACCGGAAGGCGGCCGAGACCTCGGTGGAGTGGGCGGCTGAACGCAGAACCCGATAAGCTTTTTGCTGTGCGATGGCACAGACCTTCATCGGGAAAGATTTCCTAGCATCAGCAATACCCGGAAGACGCGAAGGAACGACGCTTCCACTCTGAGTTGCAAAGTCGCGGAGTTTCGTCAGCGGCCGTTGTTGGGCGCATCACCGACGGTACTTCCAAAGCAATCCGAGTAGTGGCATAGGGCGGGTGCGCGGATAGATTGACACGCCATCCGATCCGGTACTTGTCGGTCTTGACTTTCTTCGTGCTCGTGGCAGTCGCGTGCTCACACCCGGGTGGTTCTCAAACTCTTTCCGCTCCGACGGCGACACTGCGTTCCGACCAAACTTGCCGTTGCGCCCACTAGCACCCGGTTCTGGCCGCAACTTCTACCAGCACTCCGGAACCTACCTCTACTCCGACGAGTGTGCCCACCATCACGTCTACGCCTACGAATTCGCCCACGCCAACTTCGATGCCTTTGGACACGCCTACACCTGTCCCGACGGTCACACTGACACCTACGAACTCGCCTACGCCGACCCCACCGCCCGTGAACACTCCTACACCCGCCCAGATAGCTACGCCAGTACCTACAGTGTCGGTCACCGCCGTTACCAGTACGAACCAAGCACCCACCCACTCACCGAGCCTACGGACACAGCGACAGCCACAAGCACACCATCGCCGACACCGGTCCTAATTGCCACGAGCGCCCCAACGGCAACATCCACACCCCAACAATCGTGTCATCGTCGCCGACACCCTCCCCTCCCCCACGCCGGTACCGACAAACTCGCCTACGTCTACGCCGACCCCGACACCATTGCCCACGGCTGTGCCGACTGATACGCCCACGCCGACGCCCGCTCCTACCGAGACTGCCACCCCGAGTTCGCCCGCAGGCGACGGCGGTGTGGCAATCGTCTGTATCTTCTTCGACGGCGTAGTATCGAGACAGGAGCCGGACGAGTACGTGGAAATCGTCAACGCGAGTGAGACCGACCGGGACCTGAACGGCTGGCGTCTCGTGGACGTGTCGGACGACGGCCCGACGTTCACCTTCCCGGCGATCGTGGTCCCGGCGGGCGGACGTGTGCGCGTGTACACGAACGAGGTGCACGAGGACTGGGGTGGGCTCAGCTTCGGTCGCGGAACGGCGATCTGGAGCAACTCCGAACCCGACACCGCAGGACTCTTCGATGGTGCGGGAATGCTCGTCTCTCTAAGACCTACCCTCCGGGGTGTCCGTAAACAGCTTCTTCACACACGTTCGCGGGCGCGTGTCTACGAGATAACAACCCTGCTCGCGTCCGGCCTCCTCGAACACGGCGAGGGCGCGGTCGAGCTGCTCTCTCGTGTGCGCCGCCGACATCTGGACTCGCGGATGCGGGCCTCGCCTCGCGGCACGACGGGGAAGCTGAACGCCACGACGAAGACACCGCGGGCATTGACCGCCTGCGCGAGCGCCACGTTCTTCTTCTCGTCCCCGATCATGATGGGCACGATGGGGTGGTCGCCGGGCACGATATTGAAGCCGAGCTCGTTCATCTTGCTTCGGAAGTGGGCAGTGTTCGCGTGGAGTCTTTCGCGCAGCTCCGGGCGGGTCTGGAGGATGTCGAGCGCCGTCAGCGCGCCGACCACTATCGGCGGCGCCAACGTGTTGGAGAATAGGTAGGGCCTTGAACGCTGGCGCAGGATGTCGATGATCTCCTTATGTCCGGTCGTGAATCCGCCCGACGCTCCGCCAAGCGCCTTTCCCATCGTGCTGGTAATCACGTCGACGCGGTCGATGACCCCCTGCTTGTCGACGCTTCCCCTACCCGTCGGGCCGAGAAAGCCTGTCGCGTGGGAGTCGTCCACCATTACCATCGCGTCGTACTTGTCGGCGAGATCGCAGATGCCAACGAGGTCGGCCTCGTCGCCCAGCATGGAGAAGACGCCGTCGAGTGGCGATCATGCGGAACCGGGCGTCCTGCGTCTCCTTCAGCTTGTCCTCCAGATCTCCCATGTCGCTACTTGTGCCCGTAGACCTTGCGAGTGGCCTTGCAAAGCCGGACGCCGTCGATGATGCTCGCGTGGTTCAGGGCGTCGCTGATGATCGCGTCCTCCGGCCCGAGCACTGTCTCGAACAGCCCGTGTTGGCGTCGAAGCACGAGGTGTACAGGATCGTCGCCTCGGTGCCGAACCAGCCCGTGATCTTGTCCTCGAGCTCTTTGTGGATGTCCTGCGTACCGCAGATGAACCGCACCGAGGCCATCCCGAACCCATGCGTCTTCAGCCCCTCGACGACGGCCTGCTCGATCTCCTCGCTGTCGGCCAGACCCAGGTAGTTGTTGGCGCACATGATGAGCTCGTGCCCCGTGGACGTATCGACCTCCGCTCCCTGCGGGTGTCCTTGAACTTCTCCTCCTTGTACAGGCCGCTCTCCCTCCCTAGTGGTATCGATGCTACGTCCTGCAGGAAGGTCTTGACTGCGGTGTATGCCATACGGCTCTCCTTCGGCGATTACGTATGCATGATAGGGTAAGCCGCCCAGTGGTGGGATGTTTCACAACGGTTGCGTGAAGTAGCGGGGGGGGTTCACGAGCAGGCCCTCCTCACTGCCTGAAAAGGAAACGGCGTCATTCAAGCGGGACGATCTTACCGGGTGATTGTCGCCTCTGCGCACGGTCCCACGCTTGCAGCAGCTCGTTCCGGCGCATCCTTGCCCATTCTTTGACCATTCCTCGGGCGCGGGCGGGTAAGTGTCCGTGCAGCAGGATTTGGTGGGTCAATGTTGACTACGCGCGGCTACCGCTTGCTACGCCGTATCGACATCTGAAATATAGTGTTTTCATTTTCATCGAAATACATTTGGATGACGATTCCGTAGAACCGGCAGATTTCAGGCATTGCCCAGACTTCTTACGCTCGGGGCATAACCGCAGCGACGGACTTGCCGGTGAGTCTCATGTACAGCGCATCAGGGCATAGTTCCAATTCTTCGCTCCCAGCGATAGCGCCGTATTCGGTCAGGTATACCGCTTCAATGCAGGTGCGATCATCCCATACGCTGAATACTCCACCGCCTCGCCAGTTCCGAGAGATCGACTTCAACCTGCCGCGCCGTCTGAGTAACGAAGCCAGATACGGTAACCTTCTCTAGGTTCTACCGCGATAGGTTCTACCATAAGTTCCTCCGCGGTAGGCGCTTCGGTTCTTGTTCCTACCATCGTTCTGTCACCTTGCCATTGCTATCGAGAGAGGCGCAATGACATCATAAGGCCATGTATCGGAATCAGCCGCTGCGCTAGGGGATCAACCCCCAAGAATGCGTTTTCGAGCGCGATTGCCCCAAGCAGCGCTGGCGTACCTTCGTCATTGAACAGCACCTGCGTGATTATCTCTTGGTCCTCAACTCGCACCCGCGCGTATCCGACATCCATTGTCCTGACTTCTTCCTGGGCGAACTGGAACGCCTTACGTGTGGTAGGTTCCACGCCGAGCCGCTTCAGCACCGACGCCGGCACGGCAGTCATGGTCGCGCCCGTGTCCACGAGAGCGCTCACCGCTACCCAATTCTCGGCGGTCGTGCCGCCAATCTCTATTTCTACCTGAAATGTGCCCACGCTAAATGGCTACCTTCGCATAAGTGGGGAGTAATTCTCTTGGAATCAGTATACAGCGACAGCCCCCTCGCTGCCGCCCTCGTAGGTTCCCACGTAGTCGACATCCCCTAGCAGAGGCGTTGTCCCAGCAGTCACCCGCTGGGTAGGAGGTACTTCCTCGGGATCTCGGCCCCGACGGTGTACTGGATGCGGCCGATGCGCACCATCTGGTAGACGTTCACGCGGAAGTCGGGGTTGATGCTGGCGTGCATGTAGGCGTCGCGCTCGGATACTCCGTACTCGGTCACCATCCACTCCATGAGGTTCTCGATGGCGCTCTTGACGGCGTCCTCCAGGGGTCGGAAGGAGTAGAGGGCGACGATGGAGTCGTCCTTTTCCAGGCGCACGAACGGTATCGTCTTGTTCTTGATGACGCGGCACGAGAGGGTCAGCTCGCCGCGAGTCTCGTCCGCAGTGCCGTAGAACTCGGTGTCGCCCTGGCTGGCGTGAACGTCCCCGACGTAGAGCAGGCCGCCCTCGTGGTAGACGTTCAGGTACACGCGCGTGCCCTCTTTGATGTCCCGCACGTCGAGGTTGCCGCCCCACGGCCCCTGCCCCACGGCGCTGGTCTCGACCTCGCGGTCGGGCGCGGTGCCGATGGTGCCGATCATCGGCGCGAGGTCCCAGGTGATCTTGTCGTTGAAGATTCCTTTGCCGTCGCTGGTTGTCCCGCTCGGCCCGGGAAGGTGCTTGATGATGTGGACGAACGGCCCCCTCAGAGACTGCCACTTGTACGAGTCTCCGAGGGGACTCTGTCCGGGCCGGAAGTTCGTGAAGCCCTGCTCGTCGACGATGATTCGCTCGACCGTGACCTCCAACAGGTCGCCGCGCTCGGCTCCTTCTACGAACACCGGGCCGCCGATGGGGTTGCCCTTCGGCGGCTCGAAGTTTCGCGTCGGGAAGTCCATGAGGTGCGGCGCAACGTCGGCTGACCTCACCAGACCTGAGCCGGCGTCCTCGGTCTCCACGACGAAGCTCTCGCCCTGCGCGACGCGCATCAGCGGCTCGTCGCGATGATCGAACTCATACTTCATCGCCTGGTCGCGGGCGATTCGCTGCATTTAGCTGTCACTCAAAACGTTGATCTCATTAGCATTTGTCCGACGCGATGTGGGGGCACTCCAGGAAGTTGGTGCTAGCGTATCTGACCGACCTTCTGCCAGGATGGTTGAAGTTGTCGATCCCATCCTCGAAGTACCACAGCGGGGACTCATAGCTGTAGTAGTCGTGCGCCCCAAAAGTGGTCGATATGTTTCGCAGGTTGTTCCTCTTGAAGAATACTCCCGGCGCACCGCCCGTAAACCCAACCGTGCCGAGATGATAGGCGTTTTCTAAGTTTAGTCTAAAGATTGCCTTGCCGTTCTCGACCCGTCCCGGATGCAGCATCGGATACTGCTTCCCGTCCCCATAGAGGCCCTGCATCTCCATCAGGAACCCGTCAGGATCGGCTGGGTACCGACCCTTTGGCGCCAGTGGCAGAAACTCGTTCTCCGAGCAAGATGGGCACTCAACGGCGGCCGCGCCGATGGGGGCCATACCCTCTACGCCCCCGGTCTCGAAATACCTGCCCATCTCTCTCCCGGGGCCGCTGGCCCGATACGGGAGGAATTGAGTCCAGTACCAGGGGTTCGTCATGAGAGACATGGCCCTCATGCGGACCGGGGCTTCTTCCGTTCCAAAAGCCCGATTCCGCCCTTCTTTAAAGTCCAGCTTGAAACCCATGTCCGCCCACTGGGATTGCAGCAGCTCAGCAACGGGAATGAAATTAGCCCTGAACTCAGAGAAAAACTCCAAATTCCCAGTGCCGTCAAGCCGGTTGCGGAACCCATCCCCATCAGTGTCAATCAACCCAAGGTCGTCCAGGATTTCGTTGGCCCTCGCAATGTCGCGCTCAGCCAGATATCCGGGCCACTGGTCTCCGGGATAGTACGGCGTCGCAGGATGCGGTACCCACGCTTGAGGCGTGCCGATCCCAAGGTAGACCAATTGGTTGATTTGGTCACGGTCTAAGCTCAGGGACAATGCCTCTCGGAACTCTTTCGTCCGGAACCACCGGCCCAGCTCAGCATCAAGGTTGAACTCCGGGTTGATCTGAATTCCGGCGTCGTTGCCATGCGTCTTGGTCCAGCGGCCGACGCTGTAGTCGCCCTTGTCCATGTGTGCGAAATACAAGGGGACCTCGGCCAAGACAAAGTCGCCGGCGTAAGGCCCGTCCGTTTCCCCGTTCATCGACCTGAAGACGGATGTCGAGATATTCTCCGCCTTGTTGTAGGTGTAGGTATCGAGGTACGGGAGCTGGTTGCCGTTTGGGTCGACACCGTGGAAGTAGGGGTTGGCGCACAGTCTTTCCTGCTCGTCGGCCCCACCGTCGCACAGGTAGTAAGCGTGTGTGACGGGAACCTCAGCATCATAGCGGATGCTGTATTTCCCCTTCCAGACCTGCGTCCAGTCCTCATATCCGCCCTCGGTCATGAGCTTTTTGAATTCGGCGGGGTCCGCGTACTTCGGGTGGAACTTCTTCGAGAAGTGGAAGGGCTCAAAGAAGCACGAGGTCATGCGAGTACACCCTTGGCCGGCCGCCAGCCTGGCGGCCTCGATGAACGTGTAGTTGGGATTGTCAAAGCTAAGGGTGAGGGTGTGGTCATCGATCTTGGTGAACTTGACCGGATCACCTGTCACGGGGTCCTGCAGAACGCCCGGCACGACCGGGAAGAGTTCCTTGTTGTAGTTGAGGTCCTCACTCCAAGCCCACTCAACGTCCTGCATGGTGAATGGCGCGCCATCGGACCACTTCAGGTCTCTACGGAGCGTCACGGTGTAGACCCGTCCGTCCTCGCTCGTGCTAAAGGACTTGCAAGTGGCAGGGTAGTAGCTCAGGCCGTCGTTATCCCATTCCGTGCACGTGCCACCTACCGCGAGACCGGTCATGAGGTTGTTGTAAAGACGGCTGCCCCAAAGTCGCGCGTCTCCCCCGTAGATGCCTATCTCATCAACAGGCGCGTAGACGAAGACGTCCTCAGGATGGGGCAGACGCTGCTCCACCGGAGGCAGTGAGCCTTCCCTCACCAACGCCGCGAATCGGGGGTTTTCGCTGAACTTCGTAGGTCTGGGACTGTACCCCTCGCCGTAGAGCAGTGGGACGCCTGGCTCCTGTACGGGAGGTATGTACTCGGCCGTGGCCATTGCACCCTCCGTGTCTGCAGGCGCCGACCGAGGCTGAGCTGAGGGGGCCGAACCTGTAACGCCGGGCGCTGTGGGAGCCTCAGGGAGCGATGGCCGGTCTAGCCGGCGCGGCCGGCTGAGGGGCATTGGGCACATGAGGCGCGACGGCCTCTATGGCGGGAGCAGGCGCGGGAACGACGGCCGGTTCAGCCGCCCGAGGGGCCGCCGGAGCCTGGGGGGCTGCCGGCTCCTCTGCCGCGCACGCCAGAGCCGCCACTACAGCGAAGCATGCCAATATCAGTGCGATTACGCTCTTTCTCATTACCGTAGACGACATCTTCATCCTCCTTCTGGTGTTCTGCTGCCTGGATACAAGCTGCGCTTCGAGTCGGATGGGGCCTCTGTTGAATCTGGGTTTGATGTCGGTGGTCAGGCTCTAGGTCGGACGATCTAACAATGATGTGATGACAATTAATGGGGCCGACCGTGGTACGAGAGTAGTTGTTCACTCCGTTGTTCTAAATTTGGCTTCCGCTTTCGCCGTGTGCGGCATTATACCAATTCGCCGCGAATCTTTCAGCGCGGACGAATAGAGAAACCCTCTGTCGCCATCGATACGGAATTAGTCATGAGTACAGTAGCCTCGTCAGCCGGCTGCCCCAGTTCGTAATTGATTGCTGGCAGGTTACAACCTGCATGGGCGATTGCTGGAAAAGAGTGTCCCGTCACTCCGATACGGGCATTGCCCGACCGTCCGCCCCTAGGACGACGACTTGGTGCCGCGGAAGGGATGGACCCAGTCGGCGAGGGAGCGAGGGTTCCGGGACTGGACCCAGAGCCTGCCCCTGCCGGAGAACTCCATGATGATCTGGTCGGAGAAGAGGAACGAGCGGATTTTCGCGGCGCGAGTCAGCCGGTATTCGAGCGTCGAGTCCCAAGCGACGGCGTGGCCGTTGTCGACGATGTACGCGCCGTCCACTTCGATCTCCTGGATGTCGCCATAGGCGCTGAAGAACAGCGTCCCGGCGCCCGACACGCGGAGGATGAACATCCCTCGTTGAAGAGACCTCGCAAGCCCTGGAAGTCGGAGTTCGTCGACACACCGGGCGACGAGGCAAGATAAGCGCCCTTCTCCAGCAGCAGCTCCTCGCCGTCCATCTCGTACGCCATGATGTCGCCGGGCTGTCCCTGCGTGAGGCCGATGGTGCCGGAGCGCCCTCCGCCTCGTAGGTGTTCTGGAAGAAGCTCTCGCCGCCCGAGAACCCTCCGGCTCAGACCCGACATGATGCCGCCTCTCACGGACGTCTCCGCCCGCATGTTGTCGGTCATCCAGGCCATCGCGCCCGACTCGGTGACCAACTGCTCACCGGGGTTGAGGGTGACCTCCGCGAGGCTGTAGCTCGGCCGCGAGTGTATGAAGTAGTCCATTACTAGCTCTTCTCCGGGAGCAGTGGGCCGAGCGTCCTGCCGAACTCATCGGGATTGTGGCTCTGAACGTAGACTCGACCGTACCCGCTGAAATGAAGTACGAGTCCCTCGCTGGTCAGGAACGAGGATACCCAGCTTCCGCCCGCCTTGCCGACGGAGTATTCGAGCGAGTCCTCGAACGCCACCACGTGTCCTGTGTCGATGGTGAGCCCGCCCTTCACTTCCAACTCCGTGATCGTTCCGAAGGCGTTCACCAGTAGCGGCCCGACGCCCTCGACGGTGAGGAACGACAGCGACTCGCCCGACAGCATACCGCGCAGGCCCTGGAAACTGCGTGTCGATGTCACTCGAGGGCGGAGCCGAGGTAGCTGCCGCCGGCGCAGACCCAGCGTGCACTGCCGTCGCACTCGATGAGGGCCACCTGCCCCTGCAACCTGGGCGCCAACCCGACCTCGGCGTCTCGATAGTCGGAAACGGTGTACCGCGAGAAGAAGAAAGTGCTCTCCGGCGATCATTCGCTTGATGCCCGACATGATGCCGCCGCTGCTGCGACTGCGCGTCGTCACGTCGATATCGACGTTGTCGGACGCGCGGAACATCGACCCCGCCTCGGATACGAAACTCCTCCGACGGGACGGAGATGAACGAGGGCTGAGCCGAACGCGCCGTTGTCAGCGATCTCTATGTGCATCTTAGAGCGATATCCCCTATTGCCAAACCGATGTCCTATCTCGTGAAGGGCGTCAGCCACGAGGCCAGCCCCGGCATGGTACGTGTTTGCAAATAAATCGTGCCCGTGCCAGAGAACTTCATCACGAGGCCCTCCCCGGACAGCAGCGTGCTCTTGATTCCGCCCATGCCCTGATGGAGTAGCTCAGGGACGGCTCCCAGGCGACCACGTGGCTCGTATCGACGATGAACGAGCCGTCGATCTTCTTCTCGATGATCGATCCGTAGGCGTTGAAGAACAACTCGCCTCTGCCGCTGCACTCCATGAGGAACAGTCCCTCGCCGGAGAAGAGCGCGCGCGCCCCCCGAACTTGGTGCTCAGCTCCACGCCCGGTGTGCACGCCATGAACGAACCGCCCGTGAGCATGAGCGAGTCACCGTTCAGCGTCCTCTGCACGACGCTTCCGGGCTGCGCGGGAGAGAAGGCGATCCCGCCACCACTGTCAGTGGAGTACTCGCCTACGAAGAGCGACTCGCCGCCCGTAAACTTGCGGATCAGGGCGCTCAAGAAGCCGCCGAGGAGACGCGCCTTCGACTGAATGTCGGAGTCCATCCACGCCATCGAGCCGCCCTCGGCGATGAACTGCTCGCCCGGACCCAACTGCACTCGCAGTTGCCCGTAGTCGGGATTGCCGACAATGTCGATCTGCATAGGGAAATCGTACAGTCGCTTACATCCAAGTGTCAATCGGATTTTCGTCTTGTTAAGTCAGCATTCAATGGGCACATAAACCATTGGATAACGCTGTAGCAACCGTCCTGTCATCCCTGGGATAGGACGGCACCTTTACCGAAACCTCCTACCAAGTTCCAGTCTGGTACCATTCTTTCTCCTTCTGATACTCTTTCACGCGGAGAGAACCCTGCCATGACCAACACCTACGACGACGCGATTGTGAATCGACGGCCTGAACGTGAGCAACTGGGACTCGAACCGGGCCCTTCGAGGGGGTATATGCCGTCGGGTCACCGCGTTCAACGCCACGATAGCAATATTCGAAAAATTCCACGAGGCGATGGACAACATCGCCGGATGGTACGAGCGCCTGGACGACTGGTCGGACCGCCTGACACCCATCACCTCGGTCGACGACATCCGCGAAGCGAAGCGAAGAGCAAGAGGGAGTTTTGTTTTTTCCCCTCTCCCTTTTTCATTTTTTACATTTCCGCCCCTTTCCATGCGTCCTCCCGATTTATTATCGCTCATTTCTCCCACCCCTCTTGCCTCCCCGTGCCGCTCTCCGTCTTATAAGTGCCCGCTTCATATCATCACCCCTCCCTCTGTTCCCATGGTCGATTTCCTTATCTAGCTTGACAAATCCTCCTCTTTGCTTATTTAATCCTGTCTTTTTAATACCTCTAGTTTTTGTCATATCTCAACTCTCCTTCCCTTCCTTTTGTTTTGACTTCCCCCTTATACACTGTTTCCTCCCCTTTTTTTGTTCCTGCCGCGCTCCCTCATTGGATCGCTGCAAGGACCCCTCTTCCTGCTTCTAGTCCTAGGTCGGCTGGAAACGAAACCCCCCGTCAACCCTCCCCCCCCCCCTCCCCCTCCCCCTTTCCCCACCACCTCGGGGGCCAATCTGCGAGCAAACAGGGACCACTGATGCAAGATTGCACAAACCCTTGAACC
>CASHTH010001443.1:0-60138 GCA_030341885.1 Geodia barretti | reverse complement strand
AATTTATGGGCTGGGCTGCGTTGTTTACTCGCTAGTAGCTGCGGAGAGTCTGACACGGGCTAGCTACAGTAGTATATAGCATGCGGGAGTCGATACACGCCCTTCGTTGTGACTTCCTGAGCCCCCAAGGTACACAGAGCGAGCGGATCAAGTCGCGGTAAGCCCAATGCGATTATGCAATTGCTGGTTTTCATGGCATAATTATCTCTCGAACGCAGTCGTTTCAGGAAAATCGCCCTTTTGATTTTCAGCCTCGCGTAGTTCTGAAGCAGCTGGTATCGCGAATAGACCGCCTCGTAGCCTGTAGTGCCAGAATAAGCGTCGACGACAGAGACAAACCAACTCTCGCTGCGCATGCGTGCCGAGGGTAATGATTAGCAGCTCCCATGCCCAATGAGTGTGGGTGTAGGATGGAGTGTGTAACACTGACACCCAGCTCCTTACAATGTTATATACTGACATTGTGTATTGAACTTTCCCTCACTACACACCCATATGAGGCTCCAGGAACTTTCACTATGTCTCCCTCTGTATAAACACTACCCATGTCTGCCATCCATTAGTGTAATAGCTTATTTGGATAATCTCAAACACAACCCTGCTGCTATATATAATGCTGTTTGATGGGCCGGAGTTGGTCTAACCTCACATAGTTCACCAGGTTAAAACTCGCCTATTTACAATAATATATTACAGAAACCTACCGACGCGATGCGATTTGAAATTGTTTTGTGAACATACAACTATAGCATTGTGTTTGCAACATTTTGTGTATTACATTATGTTGCGAGCTATTGTGAACCAGGCAAAGAGGACAGGGTTGATGGCCTCACCTTAACGATGGCCAGTGACAGGAGCTCACTCTCTGATTGGTCTGACCTCTGCTCCAGTTTCTTCTGACGGAGGTCAAAGGCCGAGAGTGTCCCATCACCACTGCATGACACAAGTTATACGTACACATCTGAAGATTTTTGTGGGGATGAGTCAATGACCGGCCAACTCACTACGTGTATATTACCTTGACAAGTGCAGTACACTCCACCTTCAGCAGAAAATGAAGGTGGCTTTAACTTTTAAGTGAGCATGTTGAGAAAAGGAGAGGCCACCCTCAGGAATTATGAAAATGAGGTGGTCTAAATTTTTTAGTGAGCACGTTGGCAAAATGAGATACCAACTAACCATCTTGATTACCATGGCTATAGTTGGAAACTTTTCGTACTTTTTGTGAGCTTGTAGAAGAAGGAAGAAGCAAACTAACTGCCTGAATACTTTTAAACTATAGATGGAGTGTGCAGTTATAAAATTGGAAAATGGTTTTCCACACTCGTAGAGGGCCTTGTGATATACAAGCAGAGACGTAAGGGCTCAAACAAAGGCATGAGAATCAACTAAATCTTTCCAGAAGGATATTTACATACTCAAAACACATGCATTTTCCCTTGGGTCTTTGTGTCTGAGTGGCAAGATTGGCCACTGTCACTCCCTTATTGAAGGACCCCCAACATGATCCCACCTGGTAGCTAGCAGGGTGGTGGAGTCATCATTACACGCCATGTCTGAAATGAAGTCCTTGGACTCACGAACTGACATCACACACTTCCACACTCGAGAGTCCCACACCTATGGCATTACAGTGAAAACGAAATTTATGCGCTTATTGTTGGAAAACATGTGTCATCTCTATAATTATACTAAGTACTACTGTTGGGTAAATACTCCATGATACCAGGGCTCCTAAATGAGTGAGCCGATGATGTAAAAAAATTGTAAAGTAAATTCCTTGCGGAGGAGCTTAGGAACAGAAACTTAAGGGAATGCTAAATTTGGGCACAGAGACTGAAACAATAGGGCCCAGTGCTATGGTTTCAGTTTACAGTAACCTTATTGGCCGCACCACTGCCTTAGGAGTCTAGATTGCCACCACAGACTTTCGCTCGTTCTTTGGTCAGTTTTTAAGCAGGGTTTTAGTCCTATATACAACGATATATGAAGCCCCAGTCCATGTCCCATGTCCTAAATATCCTGGTTTCTCCTATGTAATGTGGGAGCACCAACTAGTTCACATCTCACCCTCGGCGCGAATGTGCAGCGAGGGTTACGGTATTGGTTCGTGCGTGTGTGTTATCATCATGTTTCTTTCTGCCACGCACAACGAGACAACAAAAGAGCGATACCAAAAGCTTGAGTGCTAGCTACACTGGCTTGATTTTAAATTTGGAGAGTTTTGTATAAAAGTACTGCGTTCGAGAGTTATGACGTAAAAACCAAGGTGAAAAAGCCAATATGCAAATTCACACAGGCTTACCTCTGCTTGCTCTGCATAATATGTTGGAGGCATCGAAAGTTGCAATGCAGGGTGAGTATTGACTCCCGTATGCTATCTAGTAGTGTAGCGAGCATGTGACAGACTCTCAGCGAGCTAGCTGGCAAGAGACCATGAGTATAGTAAAAAATACCCCAGTATATAGATGAATTAGTGGTACCATGCATTCGTGTACTTACGTGTGAACATTACTACTAAGCCGAGGGTGGTTTGCACTTTAGTGACAAAAGTCTGGGACAAACAAATTGACAAATTGAACTTTCCCCACCCATGTATTGAGTGTGGTCTGATGGATAAAGACTCACACACTAGATCGTGAGGTCCACGGTTCGATCCCGTGGGTTTTTTAATAATGATGTAATGTGAGTGTTGATATAAGAGGAACGTTTTTTCATCAGCTCTCGTGGCCAGCCCAAGTGGCTAAGTGGTTAGAGACTTGGGGACTGTCACATAAGGTGCCCTGTTCGAATCCCGGACCCGCACTGAAACTGACAGGTGGTCCAGAGCATTGGCTGGGAACAGCTCTGGTTCCTCCCCTTACCCATGAATCTACCACTGACCCATGTTTCTCAAAGGGCAGCGTATAGTTCGGCATTGCACTGCGTCCGTAGACGTCTGCCTGGAGAGATGGAGGGCTGGCCCATTATGTTTTTTTAACCTTAGTTTTGTTCATGGGTAAGTTTAAAAGGTGCACAACATCCAGTTGTATTGTTTTTTGCACATGTAAGAAGTCTCAGCATAAATCTCTTTCGGATTTCCATTACCATTTTTTTCAACCTTAGATTTTATGATTTTTCCTTAAACAATCGATGGATGGATAAGATAAAATGGTGCAAAACATATAGTTTCTTTTTTAATGCAGCCAGTATATATGTAAAAGCTTCTCAACACTCTCTAACATTTTTGGTACGCAGATTGCCTATGTCATTCTGCTTTTGTCATAGTGTCAGAAAAACTAGCGCCACAAACTCCACTCTACATGTCGATTGGCGTAATGTGACTACAGTGATGAAGATTACTTCAAGTGCTCCACTAACCCTCGGTGCAATACGCAGCAAAGGTTTAAAGTACTAACTAGCAGAGAGTAAATGGACAATGCATAGCAGCCTATTATTTAGTGTACTATGAATGTGTAAGGTTTGACATTTCTAGTGCGCCGAGGATTGCACTCATTAGCTACAGAAATGTCTCTGTATATACCTTGACTCTCCTGATTCATCTCCAGGCTAACAGTCTCTCTGAGATACTGTACAGGACTGTAAGTGGGGTGCTGGGGGGGAGAGGAGGAGAGGAGAGAGCATCCACACATCGTGGAGTGACTGGGAGTGGTCCTACAAACCGTAAAGATCATTTGTTCACCCGAAACAACAGCGGAAACACAGCACTGACATCTTGGCTAAGAGCAGAATATATGTTATCCATGCATTGTTTTGGCAAAAACGACCAAGTTATAAGTTAAAATTCCCGCCCTACACTCTCTAACAGAGCGTCTCTGGACGCAGTGCAATGCCAAACTGTACGCTGTCCTTTGAGATGTACATGTACTATGTGGGTCAATGCTGAGATTCGTGGGTAAGGGGAGGAACCAGAGCTGTTTCCATAGCCAATCCATGGAGAGAGCCAAACACATGGTCATGACAGTGGAGATCACTTGGAGAAACACTGCTCAGGAAACCTTGCTGCTGGTGCGACTAAAACTGTGACTATGACCCAGCTACACTGGCACTGGAATGCCACCCCAGTAAGATAAGCAAGTGTTGATGGAGGTAGACCACATTGTTCCATCCTGCCCAGCGTAATATGGTGATTGGGCGATATATTATAGCAGTAAGAGACCTTTGAACCCTCCATAATTATTCACTAAAACATATCTCCAGACAACTAGTACAGTCCCATTCAAATTACTATTTGCAGCCTGTATATAGTCACAGTCCCACGTCTTTCTCTGCTGTGGAGTGTATAACATGCACGAGCACATCCACAACAAACGACTGGGAACTAGGCAATGAAGCACATATACTGCCGGTATTACAGAATCAAGACTGTTTGTGCAAGTAACTGAATATTAGCATTAGAAGGTGCTGCTGCCTCATGTTCAGAGTTTGACATACAAGAATGCAAGTAATGAGCCACACAAACATTGGGAATGATGTGATCATCACCACAGTTCCCTATTCACAGTATAAATAGAACATCAGTCCTATTTATGCCAGTTTTGACCTTGTCCATACGAAAGGGCTGTGGTGCAAGCCAGAGGGGAATTGCGTAAAAGCTCATTGGAATCTAGCCCTGAAAGAGTCCACTTCACACAAACCCTGGCCTCTGCAGTGTACTGGTATTGCCCCTCTCGTAAGGCCTCCTTACTACAACAATAGCCTCTAGAGAACACTACAGCAAAACCACAGGTGTGTAACAACAACAAAGTAAAAGCCTAGTGTGCAATAGTGTGGAGTTACTCATATCATGACCTTTTTCTACTCAATTCTGATGGATGTCAGACCAGTGACTGTGGTCAACTGGGCTCAGTGCTGGGCCTCTGGCAAATTTACTTATGTTCTGCCCCCAAGAAATCTTCCAGGCAGGAATATTCCTAAGTCAGCGTTACAGCACGTCCGACACTATTGGAAAATGTGTTTGCATCAATAATGTATCCAGAAAATTGCTCCTCCTTTGGAGGGTCTGATCCTACACCCTAGACGGTTCTAGTGACCTAATTACCACACACTGATAAATCGGCGCAATAAAGGTTTTGGATTTAGGGCACCAGGGATGGGCTACTATGTGGAACTTCCCTCACCTCTCGCCTCTCTCCTCTCTCCTCTCCTCCTCTCCCTCTCTCCTCTCTCTTACCAGTGAGCCTTCCGGATGTCAGACCAGGTCATGTGGTCGCCAGTCTCAGTGTCTGTGACAAAGCGTGCAGCCTAGTTCTACATGCTAGCCGAGTACAGCCCTGTGGTAGCAGGGGCAGAGGGATGAGAGATGGGAGAGAGAAGGAGTGAAGAGGGAATGAAGGAGACAATGTAGGATAACTAATAAGAGAGTCAGTTGGGTAATGGAGGATAATACACACTGGAGCCTGGGCTAGTTTAGACACTTAGTATATACTGTCCTCTGCGATTTAGAGAGAGGTATTTTCTTTTTTGCGAGCACTGTGTTTTGAGCAATTAGTACCCTGTGCATCAGTGCTGCTGTAAACAACACAAAGTACAGAGAAAGTGCATGATGCCCAGACCCGTCTCTCAGTAATAAATGGGATACTTAGTGACTATTGGGTCTAACTCAACTTATGGCATGTACCAATAGGCTGGTTTCTGTCTTGGGGATATCGAGGAATTCATGGACGCGTGCCACAATGACTGCTAGTCAATCTCAAAGTGAGACTCCCGGTCCGCTGCACTCTGACTAGGTCTCAAACATAAGCGTCAGTCAGCACAACCAGAGAAACGCCCGAGACAGTCACCAGACCCTTTCCTCTCCCGAGGTGTGCAAGAATGGTTGTATGTACGGCTCCAATGCTTCGGCCATGCCAGACAGTGCAGTACAGACTGAATGGTGCAGAGTGCGAGTGATATTGATAGCACGTAATGCCTCACTGGATCCGCGACTGGAGAACTCGCAGAGCTCGGCAAGAGTGGCCAGGTGGTGGGCTATACTGCTGATCACAACCTCACAGTCCGTCCACTCACATAGCGAACCTGTAGAGTCAATGTGCACAGGGACACTCCATAATAATGGTTTGAACTTCATACCACACTAGTAGAGTGTGCATAGACATGTATTGAACCAAAGCATTGCATAGTATCTACTAGTAGGGGTTGAATAGAGACATGTAGAAACACAGTGAATTCAGTGGGGTACCAGGTCATGAGATGCCCATCCATATATAACTAAGTACAGCAGATACACTGTAGCATGGCTTTTGCTGAGGAGTGCATAGAGTTTTTGCATGTAGGTACAGTACATACTGGACAGTACATACTGGACAGTGGGTATTTGGGGCAATGAGAACTTAGCCTTCCTGTTGTAGTGTTAAAGAAAACTTCTTCCATCTACTTCTGGGCAGAAACTAACCACACATTGTTGCTTTTTCCCCTATGAAAACAACCATACATGACTCCTCCCTACCTGCCCCTACTAATGTACATAGCCACATTTGAGGGCACAATGACCTAGCCAATTGAAATTCTGCCACTATTGTGATTTTGTGAACCAGGAATGCAGCATTTGCTAACTTGTATATATAGCTCCTTTTGCTGGCACATAGAATGAGATCTCTCCCAAAGAGCTTATCTTATCAGTTTATTACTGCCCCCAGAGCACAGAGAGGATTGTTCCCACATACTATCACACACAAAGTATAAATGTGTATATGCTCTATATTGTACCTACCACATGGTACCCATTATACCCCACATAAAATTAGGGATAAAAAAGCATCAGTGTTATGTTTATTATGATGTGTGTTGTGTATGGCAACAGCAGCATTGAGGAAGGCGAGGAAATCCTGCACTATCACCACCACAAGCTAAGAACCGTAACCAGACAAACACCACTAGATGAACTGTCACCAAACCAAAGCTGCTAAAAACAGGCACCTGTTGGTGGGTGGGCAAATCAAAATTTATCTGTGTTTAGCTATAGAAAGGTATGTGTGGCTGGCCTGCTATACAGTGGGCTCCAATACAATATTAAAACCATGCAAGTCTCCCAAATCAACCACCAACCCATACATCAGAATGATACCTGCTCTGAGGCAGGGTATAATGGCTGATATAAAGCTTCAGGCACAGCTGAGTCTCCCAGCTGAGTCTCCCAGCTGCTGCCACACAACCTTACCTCAGCTGAGTGTGTGTGCATGCCTGATTTGATTGAACAAGCCTCCATACATCACTGTGCATGTGAACAAAGCCGTCCCCTTCCATTGGGACCACCAGCCCCCATTTTCTGACTGGCAGAGCAGCCAGCATACATTGAATCCCCTTTATGGCAATGGTACACTGAAATATCTCATGTTCAAGTCATTACCCTCATGTTGCACCACGTCTTCCCACGAAAATACTATGTATTCTAGAGAAGTATATACCTAACTAAAGTCGGACTTCTGAGGAGTCTGGGCAACAGCTAAATTTTGAACTCACAAAACCATAAGACACCACCATACTGGCATACAGACATAAATATAGGGAACTGCTAAAGTGATAATAGAAACAAGGTTGCCATTGACCTAATGAGGATACCCCTGCCAATCTCAATTAGTGCAAAGAAGGCAAGCAGAGCTACACCAAAGGCAGGACTCATTAGTATGCATACAACCAAACCAGTGCATGTAAATATGGAACACTGTTGCCACACTGCCAATTATTGCACAACAACACCAAAGTAGTGATCCAACAGGGAGAATAGAACTTTATGCATGCACATGATCATTCGCCTGCAAGAGCCCCTTCTGTTTGCAAGCCAGAGTACCACCTACAACAACACACTATACTTATTTACTGAGCTGCTAAGGATCACATTGCTACCCATGATTAGTAGTGGAGCCTTCTTCACCTGTTGCAACTCAGGACCAGACCACACAAACCTAGTAGTGCCTGTTGGGAGGCTGCATTGAGTGAGTGTATGGGGAACAACGGATGTTTTCCTCCTGCTACCAGTGAAACTGAAGCACCAACGGAGTCCCTCTCTAAGACCACCCCTGAAAGGACACCCGTTTCTTTCCCCAAGAACAGTTTTATGAAATAAGGACACCTAGCTAATGTCCAATTAGTGTCAAGATTGGCAACTCAAACAGCTTAGAGGGTGTGTGTAGAGGGTCCCACACTGAGTGCCTGGTGGGGTGGACAAGATGCCAAAAGAGGTGCTAACACTCAACAAACACAGAAGCCAGGGTCAGCTGTGGCTGTCACCTGGGGGGCCATGCCATCAGCTGTCTGTGTAGCCTCTAGCGCTCCCACAAGCCACAATGTACATACATACCTACCACCAGGGCCTGTTATCATACCACAGTTAGCCCCCCTACAAGAAGGACCCTCCAGGATAATTGACAAGAACATGAACAGAGCTAGCTGTGAGTAGTGACCTCCAAGAGACTACAGTTCTCTAACCACACACTGGTGTGTGGTGGATTCAAACTATGTCTCTATTCAAACTCAACCACAGTCAGGTATACAAAAATAATATCTACACAACTTGTGAAGGGGACACACCAATCTATGGTTCATGACTGCAGGTAATAACAGTGGACTATACTCCAGACACCAATATGGTGGTAACAACAGTCCATAATAGGTTTAAATTGCCTGAACTTTCCAAGAGGAGAGTGATTTAGAGAGCTGTCCTATTTCCTTATAGAGGAGATCCACTGTGCAAATATATCCAAAGCTAGGCAAGCACAACACAATAGTTGATCACTTAGGTTCAAATTGCATTAGGTAGGAAAGCAGCTGTCCCTAACTGTGCACATAATCTGGGAGGGAATGAAATTACATCTCCATTGTGGCCTGATCCACCTGCCTGGTGGGACAATGTAAAACTAAATCACCCTACAAGGGCAGGATTACAGCTTAACCCCACTGATCTTGCACTGAATGCAAGGTGATGAGGGGGGACAAATTCCAGCTACAAATTGTGGCATCCAAGGACTCAAAAGGGGACTTGTGGTACAAGAATCAGCACTAGATTTCCCACCCTTTTCCCAGGGATAATAATATGGTGCAATTTCCACTGTCAATCAGGCACCACTTGCTAGAAATGACAACCCTCTCAATGTAGTGTAGTACAAGGGTAAGTCACTATATACACTACATACACATTGTGAAGGTCACAATGTCTTACAATGATACACCTGCAGACAAAATTCCTCCCTACACATGTGCTACAACCCTAGTTGACAATGTGGATGTTGATGGAAATCCTGGGTGAGAGGGAGAACAAAACAAGACAAGGTGTACCATTGTTGGAGGACATTTGTCTGTTACCCACCATGGTCCTTTTCAGAGGAGTGCAGGCAATACAACTGTTAATGAAAGGGGGTGAAACTCAGGTACCTACAATAGGTACAACTGCTTTAAATAGAAACCATTCTCTACAAGTACAATAAGCAACAATACAAGCAGGTATATACATGTCTATAACTAGTACTGCTGAACAGCTTAGGAAGTAGACAACAATTAGGGGGAGTTAGCACATCAGACTTTTGATGTGGTAGGACAGGTGTCACTACACCTGACATGTAGCTCAGCTGACACACTGTAAACTACTACCCTGGACATGAATTACCATTAATAACAAAGGAATGAGAAACATGATGCAAGTTTCAACAACTGAGGTAAAAAATACGCCCAGAACAGCTCTTTTTTTAAGAAGGGCTTCCCTGGATGGTATTCGAATCCACGAGCTACCAGGGCAACTTAGCAGGTAGAGGTTCAAATCAAACGCAACAACCCATACCTCAAACAAGTCTACACTGACGTAACATATAGACATGCTACAGAATGCTATTGTGTACATAGACTAGACACAAAAACAAAAGACGTGTGAGGCTTTCTTATGTGTGGATCAGGCCACAGGGAGATAAACTTACAGTGTAACTTTTCCACTGACTTCCCCAGCAGCCAGTATACTAGCAGAAGGATGTGTATCTATGGTGAATAGAACATGTTCTCCTGATCCCTCCATACCATCATAGACAATATTGTGGGGGGTAGCCATAGGATAACTGTCTCTCTCCTGTGGTACCACCTATTATGGGGGGAGTGGTTAGAAAGTTAGTTTTCACATGTCCCTCCAGAACGGAATGTAGCCACCAATTCCTGCCCTAACAAAGTCAATTACCATGCTTGCTTAGTCACCAAACACACCTCAGGTGCAGCCCTGGACAGCTGATTTTTCTAGGCAGCTGATCCCACACACCTACACACAGTTATATGACCAGCAGGGTGGGAAAGGGAAACCAGAGTCTCACTCTCTTCTACACACTTCCCCCTAGGATATATACAAGGGGGTGCCTCCCCTCAGGGCTTGTAGGTTATCAGGCTAGGTGTAGGACAGGGGACAGAGGGAGACAGGGGGGCTGACCCAGAGGCAATTAGGGATTGTGTTAGTGAGTCAAGGCAGCTTCAGAGGTGGACAACAAAACCACAGCCTGTGGTCCCCAGTGTGCATACACCACCCCAAAGCAAAGGGTCTAAATAGGTTAATGTATACTGGGGTAATAATGGTAATGGACTGTGTCTTTCACATTACATCTGGACTCAAGGGTGTACCAGAGGCTCTGGTGTTGTTGACAAAGCTCAGCATGGTAGACAACCAGGCTAGTAGGGGACCACACTGAAAGACCAGTGATGGACCAACAGAGGGGGAAATGTTGAGTGCTTGATGGGGAAATGTTTAGCATGGACAGCTGAGCTAGGCTGAACATTACATAGTGATGAGTCCACACTGCCACAGCTGATAGCGTATATGCACCATATGTGGCATGTGCTGCGTATATACCTGGCTAGCTAGCTTGTTACATAAAGTTTTGGCGGGAACACATTGCGTAAGATCCAATTGGTCAATGATAACGCGGGAATTCATAACATAATGCCTTTTATGGAAGGAAAAGCCCGCCAGTTTCCCAGCGGAGCGATTTTTCGGCCAATCTACGGAGCTTACAGCTGTTCAAACGCCTTGTGACCTCCCAAAAAGAGCGCGAAAAGTTAGTCTGCCGATCTGTAGCCTTCAGTGACCCCTTCCCTGTGTTAGGCTAAGCTTTTTGTTGGCGGAAAAGACTTCGGAGTGTGTCAGAGGCGGCTTTGTGTGTGCGACATACCGGATCTTCAACTTCGCGCGTGTCGGTCAGCTGATCTGGACTCTCGGTACACCTACAACCACCCAAAAGCTACAGGACCGGTTGGAAGACCCGTGAAAAGCCTTGGACTATAGACGACAACCGTTGGGAGAGTCACGGAGAAATGGATCCGCACCCTTTCTCGGGTTATTACCCTTCCCTGCCTCCCCTTCCGCCAGCGATGAGACCGTTCCCTTTCCCCACCACCTCCAACGCCAGCCCAAGTAGCAGAGGGATGATCTTTTACCCACAACCGCTGACCATGGGCGACACCTCTCCAGGAGAGAGCGCCCTGGACTCCGACCAGTAAGCCCTTGGGGGTGACGTGACATGTTTTGTGGGAGCCCGGGTCCGCGAATCGGACTGGCGCAAGAGACGAAGGAAGTTAGAAACGTGCCTAAGTTTAGCCACCGAAATGCTTTTTGGGACTGTGTTTCCTAGCCAAAGGCGTACAGAGCCTTGAGCCGCTAATGTAGGAGTGAGTAAAAGCCAAGAAGCTTAGCAGCTATCATGTTTACTGGGTCGTTATTCACGATGTCGGCATGTTGACGATGGTTTGTCGTTCTCTCTTGTAGATCGCCGGGGCCTTCTGGGGGGCAGTCCAAGAAGCCCATGGACAAGAAGCTGCGGAGACAGATAGCCAACTGCAACGAGAGGAGGCGGATGCAGAGCATCAACGCCGGTTTTCACACGCTCCGTGTCCTGATGCCCCATCTCCAGGGAGAGAAAATGAGCAAGGTATGTAGTCAAACTGTCCATGGGCCCTGTTGTAATTCCTGTTGTGAATGGGTCTTTGTTTCCCCACTTCAGGCTGCAGTGCTCCAGCATGCTGCAGAGCACATCTTTCGACTGAACCAAGAGCGCGAGCGACTTCTCCAACAGAACACCTCCCTCCGAATGATGCTCTCCAAGTACTGGCCCAACAGCGACCCTGGCTCCGTGGATCAGGAGTCCCAAGACGGCAAAGTGAACAAGGCTACCAGTCCCCTCTGTTTCGACGATGAGCGGGCAGCCTCCAGAGAGCTGGAGCAGATCTTTGCAACACAGAAGGAAGTGGATCGCATAAAGGCAGAGCTGGAAAGGGAGCGGTCGCGGAGGATTTCGCTCGAGGCTCGGCTCAAAGATCGCTCTCCGTCCGAAGAAGACGAGGAGGAAGAGGAGGACACGGAATCAGACATGGATGAGTTCAAGCACAAAAGGCCACGGGTGGTGGACTCCGGGCCAAACTCCAGAAACAACCTTGACATCATTGTGAGGGCCATCCGCCAGATCGAGGGAGATGCATTCAGTCGATCGGCGACACCCACCTGCGGATCCCAAGAGAGAAGCACAGGCGGCACATTCACTCCCATCTCGACTGGAGACAACTCCCGAGTCAGTCCGGTCACTCCTGTATGTGCTTCATGAATTCCTTCCCGGCAGCCCCACTTCTTCCCCGTCTCGCTCCCTACCTACCTGCGCCCCTGCTATTATTGCTACAGTACTTATAACACCCCAAATTGCCTACCACAGCGTTGATTTCAATTGTGCTGACAAAAAAACACACTATACACAGTCTCTATTCAATCACATCTCATCATTTTCACTGCCCCATTTGACAGGCTCTTGCTACATCCACACATGTTTTGTACCATTTGCAGTGTTAGTGATCTAACAAGCTATATAGTCAGGTCAGAAACGATTGCTCATAGCAGATGACTTTGCCGTGCTTCTAGCTAGTAGTTTTCTTGATTTGGTCACTCAGTCTGTATTTTACCAAGTGTATCACATCATCCCATCCCCCAACTTTCCCTGTAGATGTAGGAGAGCTCTCATCAGCGATTTGTAGTGTGTAAAAACAGTGTGCATTTACCCCTTGATAAGGAAATTTGCCAACAATGTTTCCTGGTGGGGGGAACTGGGCATTGTGAAGGCTGTATTGTTGCGAGTGTGGATTTACAAGCCGCAGTAACCAAGTTGTGATCTCAGGTGATTGCAAAACAGGAAGTATGATGCAATAGCGCTGAGTCAGCCTGCCAGTGAAGTCACCTGGGTGTCGGCTGGCCAGCCTGAGTGCATGCCAGCAGCTGAGAGAGTGGGTAGTCTGGGTCATGAATACTTGAGTAGGGTCTTAGGGTGGGACTGGCCAGAGAGCAATAGAGAGGACACTTCTTTCCCAAGACTTGCTATTGGAAGCTGAATTGGTGCCATTTACTATAGGGACAATACTAACCAGTCTATTCCCCTCCTTCAATACTCCCACTTCAATTCAATGGTGTACACACACTGTGAGACACAAGTTGTCCATTGATGTAGACTAGCCAGTACAGGTGTAGTGTGTAATACTGATTTTGAGGGAACCTTAGCATAGCAGTCACATGTTCATCTATGTGTGTACACACATGAAGATCAGCTGACACCTTTGGCCTTGTGGCGAGAGTACACAACCAAACTGCAGCTGATTGGAAAGACATACCGCTAATATGACCCATACCTTGACACTGAAGCGAATGCTTTAATGAAGCTGGCATCTCAACTATGACGGCAGCCCCCATAACAGCTGTAGTAAGGTTATACTGCACCCACATTCACCTGCAGGCTGGCCACAACTTCCTACTAGAGAAAACATTCCCTCCAAATCTGGCCCTACAAGGTACTGTATCCTGTCAGAGGACTATAAACATGAAGCAGGGAGGCATTCTTATTTACATGCTTTTGTACACTTGTGTGACTGCATACAGAGGACGAAACAAAGGCCTCTTTATAAGAATGAATACAACACATTTCTGGCAAGCGAATGCGAGTTCAATTTTTCGCAATCGAATCAGCTTTGTGCGTGTCCGTCACATAGGGAAAATCCCACATTCAGACAAATAGGTAGACTCGCTTTGCTCGCCAATTACTTATTTTCGTAGGCTGTGGGTGCAGAGGGGAAAATCACAAGTGTTGGCTACCCTCAAACACTACTTTCATACAGACACCTTATACTGCACCATTTCTCATGTTGGCTTGAGGATATTTGAATAAGTTAAACCACAAGCCAAAGCTTCTGAACTCATACTGACACTGAGGCACAAGTGAGTGGAATAGTTAAAACCTGGATCTCACTTGCCTCTAATAGCTGTCAACACAAGGAACAAGACAATGGGACAGTGGCCGGCTTATGTGGAAAATTCAAACAAACAGCACCGTCATATTGGGCAAAAGAGTCCCCTACAGGTTGCACAGAATAACATGTTGTATGTATGTTACAAAGTGAAAGTAGTGTAAAATATACACATTTTGTGTTGGACCTTAACTTCACCATGTACAGAGGTATTATATCACCAGACCTTATAGATGAAATAGAAAAACTTCACATAAGCAGGAGGCAGAATAACAAGAGCAGGAGGCAGAATAACAAGAGCCATGCTGACTGTGCCGTTTGTTACAACTATTGGAGCTCAGTCAAGGGATACTGTATGTATGTACCTAACGCATGTTGTGATCCAGTGAATATACGTCAACATCTCCTCTATTGTACCAACGGACATAGGTTCATGTAGGGGCACATGGTTGTTCTTCATGTCTGTTAAGTCAATGGGACGATTCATGAACCAGCACTTTGGCTGTTTCATTATGTAAGGCAAGGACCATGTTAAATTGTCAACATGGGTTCCGGGAATTACGAGAGCTGTTCCAGCTTCCATTTGGCCAAAGAGCTTGCTTCTACTGTCCACGTGGGTCAGAACCTATCATAATGACTCTGTTGCTGGCAGTGTATTGAGACACACGTGTTTTCCTAGTCATACCCACGTACGTGTAGAGTCCACACAAGTCGATGCTCGAACGCTAGAAGGTTGAAAGAAGAATGCACATTTGTATATAGCACCTGATCCCTGTGGTTCGTACTTTGAGATAAAAATTAGTGCCAAAGGCATTTGATTTGTGTAAGTGTGTCATTTCATTACAGCATTATTATGGTATTGTAATTAACCCTTAAAGCACACAAAGTAAAGCCTGCGAATTTACGCAAATTTCATACTGAACACATGCATTCATAAAGATAACAAGTAAATTAAAAATCCTGCGAATTTAAAAAAGAGGCATAATTATAGGGATGGTATAAAAAGAAAGGGAGACAAGATAGGGATGGGATACATGAAGCATGGTTTATGAACACATTTGAGCACTAAAGTGCAAACCCTCGGCGAACTGCGCATGCGCGCCGAGGGTTAACCAGGTGATGCCCGGTGGTATGTACAAAGTGGATGAAGTCATAAGTATTATAATCACAAGACTCAGAATGCATGCATACAGTGAGTACTATCCATAAATGAGTGTATGTGTCAAACCTTGGTGTTGCGTGTCAAGCATATATATAAGAACCACTATTGTATACTACGATACACTACTGCACAACTGGTCAGGTGGCTATTAGTGAACCAAGAGGAATCACTATACCAATGGACAGCATAATACCTTCTAACACTGTGGTATGTGTGAGGACACCCAAGGCCAGAGCCACTATACTATGACAAATTGTATGCAGCCAGTGGTTTGCCAAACTGGTCAGCTGGCTATTAAGAGAATCACTGCCATGTGTCGGGATGGGTGGCCGAGATGAACCATACATTCTATGGCCCAACACAGTGAACTCTGGGCAGGTAACGTGGCCATACAGTAATATTTGTGCATGCATGTTTAGAAATATGCTAATATGCACAACCCAAAACTGAGCATCAGCGCAAACTATATAGATGTAGCATGCATACTTGATGCTGATGCTGAGACACGAGGGAGGCATTAGTTCCTCTTTTGGTTTGGGGAACACTGACCCCACAGTTCCTCCTCGTTCTTTGACCACACCCATTATAATTATAAAGACAAGGGGCCAATTTCAGGAAAAATCAGCTCAGGTCCTACACTTTTACCTCAACAAACATCCACAGATGGATGCTTAGCCTAGTTCTGCCCCAACCCCACATACATACATGACTAGAAACAGGGGCGTTTACCCTTAATTTACAGTCAACTCTGCATTTCTGGTCTCCGATTGTCCACACCTTCCCACGTGGTTTTACTCTCCAGTGCCCCTTTCATAACTTTCTAATGGGGGAAGGGGGATTCAAGCGCGTGATAACGTGAGTGCCCAAGCCCAAGGGGTTCTCGGCAATTCAAGGGCGCTACAAGTGGCTAGTCAGCAATAAGCAGCCAGCTGCACCCTCAGACTATGTAGGTGAATCTACTGCTTCCTTGGCCTGCAACAAAAGTGTGCTAACCAGCCGGTACGCTGCACATTGGGGACCTCAACGCCTCTAACCTCTAACTACAATTTCACTTCGGACATCAATTCCAAGACGTACATATGCGTGCCATAAAAGGCTCTTTAACCCACCGTCCCAGTTCTCAAGGCTGGGCACCCAGTGTCCTGCTCTCATGTCATGTCATGTGTATTTGTGTATGTGTTTTGTATAGATATATTTTGGATTTGGGGATATTTGTTGGTGGTGGTTTTTATTTCTCTATCTATCTATCTATCTATATACCTATGGCTGGTATGCTATGAACTATAATTTCATGCTATATACTTTGATTATGGTTACCAAACTCAACGGCCATAGATGTACAAAACTCTGCTCATACCAACAGTGCCTTGTATACCTTAGCTGCTTGTACTAGCAAGGTATCTTGAAACTGTACAGCTGGACTGAAGCAATGGCAGGACACTATGAGGGTTCATACTTTTACACCATCATCCACACATGCCAAGAGAGATAATAGGCATTCTGGACAACAAGGCTACATGTGTATAATTATGCTCTTCCTCTATAGCAACACAGCACAAGGCCAATTTCTCATACCATCCACACTAACCAACTCTTCTGCCTGCTCCAACCATCGATTTACTTACATACTAGATGCAACAACACATTGTTGGCAAGCAATGCGAGCACGACCAGTTCAATATTTCACGCGTATTTTAGAATCACGTAGAACATTACAGTAGTGACAGCACCCAGACTGATAGGTATAAACCAACAACAAACAAATATAGAAATTCCCCATTGAAACAACTAGGTAGGCTCGCTTTGCTGGCCAGTTACATACGTACTACCATGCATATACTACTGTGCAACATAGACGTGTGCAGCAAGAGGTGGCTTGCAATGCACTCAAAGAAGTTGAAAGTGTTCAGATGAGTTTTTTTTTACCCAGAAGAGATGCACAGGACGTGCACAGGTTTAATATCTTCCCCAGGACCTTAAACCAGTGCACAGACCACATGGCTTTATATGCTAGAAGGAATTGGAGCAAACAAGAATATATATATACACCTGCACCATTTCAAGGAGTTTCACAAACAGTAGCTGGAAGGTAACTAGGAATTATGCAAACTTTGACGCTACAGTCACCAACACACCTAATAGCTGTGCACGCTGGGCAGCTTCGAAGTAGCCTCCGGTCCCTGGGATACCTGCAGGTATGGAGGAAAGAGAATGTTTGTGCTTGTGCAGCTGCCAGACCTGCCAGTGTATTGCAACAGCAAACGCTGCTATCTTTCTACCGCACCTGAAAAGAGAGCTGTCCTCTATCTGAAGACCCCAGAAGTTGCTGTTGTCAGACAATCCAGAAAAGAGACGACCACCTAGCTAAAGCCGGGAGCCTCAGCTAAGGTGCTCACTAATTCGAATAGAAGCGCGTCCGTAAACCTCCGCATAACTCAGCGGCACTAAAGCGAGCTCGGAGCCAAAAATGGCGACCTTGCAAGACGCCCTCACAAACGTGCGCTGCCTGGAGGCCCTGGCCCTGCCGGACGAGCAGCCTACCATAGAGCCTGAGCCTGCATCAGTCGTCTACGAAGTCTCCTTCGACACGAATTTCGCCGACCGGACGGCTTTCATTACGGGAATCGGCAAGTACAACGAGGAGGCGACGATATGCTCTGGCCTGGTGAGTGAGTTAGCCGTGCTGTGGGGGTGGTGGGGACACGGGACACGTGATGAAGGCATGGGAGGAGATACGAGAGTGGGACGGGGTGTTCAAAACTCTATGAGGCATGAGATGGGCGTGCACAACTGGCGTTTACCCCACCATATTTTGGTGCTGTACAAATGGCTACTAAATGACCACGAAGCTAGGCATTTGTAGGTCCTGTACTTGTACTCTGCTGTTAGGCCTGCATTCCACCCGCTTTACCTCACAAGTTACCATAATAAAGTGTTCAGATGATTTTTTTAAAATAAAGTGCACGGAATGTGATATTAGTTTTTGCTGGGTGCCACTCCCACAGAATGTCATTCTGGACGAAGGAGAGTCCTACGCAGCCCTGCTCTACACATGGAGGAGCATGTCCAGAGCTGTGCCTGCCGTGAGTTGTGTTTATCCTGTATCCTGACTACTGAGTAGTACTGTAACTCTCCCAAACATGTAAACATGTTGGATGTTCACTGTGTGTGTGTGTGCCTATGTATGCCCTATCAATTATCGCTGTACAGCCTCATCTTACTTTAGAGTCCTACCTGAAACGGATAAACTCCTCTTATCATTTAGTTGTCTTTCAGATGGCCCTTGCTGGGTGTGTTATCTTGAGGCACAAAGCAAACTCCTTATGCACACTCATTCGTCGCCAGTATGGGTTACATACATACATGTAGTAGGTGCTGAAGTATTATACTCGGTGGGAGGCAGGAATCTATATTTTAGTGAAGCCTGAGTTGTACACTGTGCCACACCTTGCTCATAAGGAGTGTATATGCACTCTTTCCGCCGCCTCCATCCTCTCTCCTCCCTCACTCCCTTCTTTCACTCTCTCCTACCTACCCTCCCTTTCTCCCTCCTTTTTGTCCCTCTCTCTTTCTTACTCTCTCTCTCTCTCTCTCTCTCTGCAGATCAAGAACCAGGAGCAGGCCAATCGTATGGAGATCTACCAGAAGACAGTCTCAATCCTGGGTCCAGAAGTCAACAAGGCCAAGGAGATGATGCGATTTGTCTTCAGTGCCTCGACAAGGTTCTGTGACGAGGTCCGCACGCTGGCTCACCCGGAAAAGAGAAAGGACTTCATTTCGGAGACGTACCTGCTCACACTGGCCAAGCTCATCAACATGTTTGCCACACTGGATGCTCTCAAGAACATGAAGGCTTGTGTCAACAATGACCTGGCCTGCTATAAGAGGTCTGTTATATACCAGTGTATACGCAATCTGTTGTGTTTGCATGTAGAGTTAGACAACGGCTAGCCTTGATAACTGGGCTCAGAGCTAGATTGTATTTGAAAAAGACAGGTTGAAATGTTTCAATTGACATTTTGTCATATAACCCTGTTACATACGTACATGTACATTTGCTTGTGGATTGGAAGGTGGGAAGGAAAGGTGTACATACATGTATTTCCTTATAGAGGTTTAGTGTCCACAAATATTCCGGTTACACAAGTCAAATCCCAAGACTGTAATTGTATATATCACTGTGCATTGTGGCTCATGATTATGTGATACCACCTGTTGGCGTGACAAATAAGGACAAATCCCAACTCTAAGGCCTTCCCAAGTGTTGATACACTTGGACACACATGGGGTGATGGGGAGGGCAGGTTTTACTCACTACTGGCAGACACTCAGACTCAAGCAGAGTTGTGTGTGGACCATGACTGTAGCTCTCTCATGCAGCACTATTAGCTGCATGAGGCTTTAGTACGACTTCTATAGGTGAGCCTGGTGTATAGCATTGAGCCAGAGCCCCACTCAAAATACGCTACAGTCCTATTGAGTTTTGGTCCACATCAAAACACTGGCCACTTGAGACGGAAGAGTAACATTAGTCATGTACAAATTGACCCTCATGTGCGCAGCGAGGGTTAGTGTGGTCTGTGTGTGTGTGTCTGTCTGTCTGTCCTCTGTGCCACTGAAGCTTGCCTGGATACCTGTAATCGTGATAGCCCTGGCGAAGGTTATGCACTATAAAGTGCTTTTCATTATCCATCTCCCCTAAGTGAACCGCCTTGCTGAACTTGACATTATAGGTATATACATGTGCAGTAAGGCATGACATGAAAAAGCATTACATGCATTTTTGTTGGTCCACATACACACTTGCATCTTCTAGAGCCTTCCTCTTTGTGGTGGTAGTGAAAGTGGAGTCTTGGCATATTGGGCTCATATTATTATGTGACATAGCAACCAATCCACAGACCTCCTGTGGACCGTTGGTCTATAGCCTCTTCCATTAGCTGATTTATTTTCACTTCAATCAACGTTGTGTGTGGCTTACCTCTGCCAGATGCATTGCAGGCACCAGATGTTGCCATGTGGGGCGTGTATCGACTCTCGCATGTTATTTAGCAGTGTAGCTAGCCCGTTACTGACTCTCAGCGACCTGGTAACAGACAACGAGTCTTAGCCCCAAACATTCCCCACTGTTGTTTGTGTATTGACGTGGGTGTACAATAGTGCATTGGAGATGTTATAATACATTATCACCCTTCCACAAACACAATTCTGCCCTTACATTTGGGGTGACTTGAAATGTGACACTTTGTGGTGTCTGGAAGATTGTACATCTCTCCCACGTTTAGCAACCTACTCGTGTGCGTAATTAGGGCTGAAATAACAGGGTCTCCCCTCCGCTCTCCTATTTGTACATCCACCACAGAGCTGAAGGAATTCTCAACAGAGGCAACGTGGATGCCTTCTCCCTCCAGGAATCCCAGAACCTGTCCATCTTCTTTGCCACCAATAACAGTGTCACCTCTCACCTCAAGAAACAACTGGAAGAGGTATGTATGTACATACAGACTGTATATACCTGTACATTAGTGTTTTGAATGTGTCAACTACAAGGCAGAAAGGCAAAGGCAAAGCAACAAGTCAACTACACCCAGGACAGCTCTTATGGAAAAAAGAAGAGCTTCCCTGGGTGGGATTTGAACCCTAGGCGACAAATCCAAATTTGCAATTAATTGTGAACCCAAATTCTATGATCTAATTGCCATTCCATCACAGCCTGCAACAACCTACGTTTAGTCCTGTACACAGATGCAAGTACTGTAGCGTACACGAACCAAGTATCAGGTTCAGAACCGCAAATGGCTGTTGCTATAGGCATGCTGGACTTAGAATTGCTGACGAAGAGGGAGAAGGTATACGTACGTACCTAGTAGTCTAAGATAAGAAGGGGAAAGAGGGTTAAAGAATATGTGATGGAAGAAGAGCTGAATAATTCCAGTCATCAGATGTTGCAGGTGGTTGACATTGAGAGGTGCAACCACCATAAATTCAGTGTCACTGACATCAATTCTGTGTGTGCACTGGACTGGCAATGCATCGACCAATTTCCTTGCTGAAGCCAAAACATGAAACTGGCTCAGGTCGTGAATTCCGGTCAATGGACCCCAGCAGTGTTTATCAATAATCACTTGTTGTCTGGGCAACGGGACAGCCTCTGTAGCTATGCTCTTTGTGCCAATGATACATTCATGAAACCCCTCTTTAAGGATGCCCTTGAAATGAGGACACCTCTCTAATAAGCACACCCCTTCTTTCCCCAAGTCATGAAATCTTACATGCTCACTTTATTCTGTCCTATTGGATTCCCGAATTAGAGGGGTTCCACTGTAATGGCTAGTCAGTCCCTCTCGTTTGGGACTCGTTAGTCCCACTAGTGTTTACGCCTAACACTATTTGTACAGCGGGCTGTGATTGTTTAGCCCCTGAACTGAGTCCTTTGATGACGGTGGTGTTTATTCTAGCAAACTGTCCTTAGTTCGGGTGTGGACATGTAGTGTTGACATACAGAGGACAGGGTCAGGGTACTCCCAGAAGGGCCCCAAAGGCCCTCACTGCAAACACTGCACAGGAACTGCTATGGATGTGTAGTGGTGAGGGCAGTTTATCCGACACACCCTTTGAAAGAATGTCTGCACCAACTAATACATCCATCCCTGGCTCCCCTTACATGCCTGTGTGTTGTATGGTTGGCCTTATACACTCACCTTTGGTATATGTATGTATGCCCTGTTCCCCTCATTGGTTCCTTCACTTCCTGCCCTTCCTACCTCTATATCTCATACATGCACACACACACCACACACTCTCTCTCTCTCTCTCTCTCTCTCTCTCCCTCCCTCCTTCCCCTATATCCTCTATTAGGTCAGTGGATATGAGGACATACTGGTGGAGACCATGAACCTCTGTTGCCAATACTTTGAGCAGCACGTGTACATGGTCCCCAAGGAAAAGTACATGCTCATCAAGGTTGGTCTTTAGCACGCTACTGATTACAGCCACACCAGATTCTTTTCTCAATATGTGACACACATTGCATCATGGAAAAGATTCTGAATGATCATGAACTTACATAATATCTCATCATAATACATACTGCAGCACTTTCTTGTTGCATCGGCCTGATGCGTGAGACCAACATTATACTATGCATGTACAGAGGCCAACCATACACTGACTGGTTTTCTCTCACCAGGCGGTTGGCTATGGTCTGGTGCTACTGGACGGGAATGTCGTCAATATCAACAAACTGCAGAAAAAACTGGTCCTCTCAAGAATCGACCGTCTATTCAGAGTACGTTCAACTGCTCTCTTCGATACACACTGTACCATAGTACATGTGATTGGAGTGATAGTGACAACTGTATACCTGTGTCTGTTTAACTGTTGGCTGTGAAGGTTTAATTTTACTTTCATCCAATGATGCCCGTGATAGAGATTTAGTGCAGTGGTATAACACTACACTAACTTCTCACATAGCTTCATTCAGACATCCGCTGAGTCCTAAAACGTTGATTTACTCACCAGATAAAATTTTGGCCACACTATTGGCTTAACACTGCTACGTTACATATATAGGTGTGTAGTGGGGGGGGGAAATCCAAGATCATTGTATGTACGGTTGTAATTTAGCTATAACAAAATTTAACCCACTTTTCCTGCCATGTGCTCAATGTTCCACTGTATGTGTGTGTGTGTGTGCAGCAACTGCCAGTGGCCCCACTGTACGGAGACGTCCAGATTCGGTTTGCGGACTGGGTGCGGCAGCTGGTTCACTACGACCCGTCCAAGTGGACGTGCACCACGGAGCACATGGAGGAGAGGGCCACGGTCGCCATCCAGTCACGGGTGGAGACCATCCGCTCCGACCACGTCCGCTTCATCTCTGACCTCGCCAGATACAACAATGAGGTATACACACCACTAGTACAGCATGGTGGTTAGTAATAGATTCATCTGGGATTATGCGTGGTTGTACAGTATGTACATCAAAAATGTTCCTACTGTATGGCACCATAGTGGACAATTTTTTGGCTATATACAGTTTATATACCCTCTTAAGTTAGAAGTGCCTCTTTCAGCACATGTAATGCCATGTATGGGGTTCTTTTTTGCACTTTTGAACTTTAGTGTTGAACTTTATGGCTTTTGATGACAATGTGGCTAGTTGCTGTTAGTTTAGTGGGGACTCAGCTGATAATCATCTGTTGTCCTATTAACCTCTACACTTACGTTATTCACTGAGTGCCAAGTGTAGCAAAGTGATAGAGTTCTTGTTTCCAGCGATTTTCAGTCCATTCTTCTGCACGTGCTCCCTCGATCACTCTCCCTCCTTCCCTTTCTCCCTCCCTCCCTTCCCCCCTCTCTCTCCCCTCCTCCTCCTCCATTCTCCTCCCCCCCAGATCATAACTAGTGGGAGTTCTCTCTCAATGACCAGACAGCGGCCCACCTCACAGACATGGCCTCTCAGGGAATCAAACTCCTCACTAATTGGACCACCGCTGTCATGGAACTGGTGTGTACACCCAATACACTTTCTTACATACATGCTAGATAATATTATTACCACCTCACTAATCCAGCCACTTTTCCAGGTCCCAAGCATGGCTGGAATACAGCTAAGTTCAACTGTACTCCAAGATTAAACACATTTTCACACGTGAATACGTACTAACGTGTCGCCTGGAGCCTTTTTCTCTTCTGTGTATTGTAACCTTGTTCGTGAGGGTGCTGTATTTGTAGGAGGGATAGCTAGTGTTGTTAGGGGAATCAGTGTAGCTATTGTATGATATGTTATCTGTGTTGTACAGTATTCGTGGAAGTTACTTCACCCTACCAACGAATATGACAACAAAGAGTGCCCCAAGAATGCAGAGGCCTACGAACGGGTAAGAAACCCTTCTTGGACCCAGCATCCTACTGTACACACAGCTGTATTAATAGGAGGTTTTTCAACAGCATGTACGTCAGTGTAATTATAGAGCTGAGGAAAGCCTTTTGGGGCCAAAACATCCTACTGCATTTGACTTTATTAACCCGCGGTGTCGATAGCGTTGTACCGTTGTTATGAGCTTGTACTGCAACTGTGATCTTAAAGTTGTATGTTATACAGGATTTGTAGTTTGATGGGGGAGATGCCTATGCTTAGCGTTTAGCAATCTGTGAGGTATTTGGAAGTAGTTTAAGTCACTACACAGAACACAGAACTCTAATCTGATTACGAATATCAAGGGAAGGAAGTAATGGTGGAGTGGAGGTACACTTATTGTCGACTCCTCAACCTCCTCCACTAGGCCACGAGGTACAACTACTCAAGTGAGGAGAAGTATGCGTTGGTGGAGGTGATTGGGATGATTAAAGGGTTGTCCCTCCTGATGCACCGCATGGAGCACCACCTCTCGGCCGGGATTCGACACCACATCTACTATTTGGTCCAGAGGTTTGTCCAGGTGTCTATCAGAGACAGCATCAGGAAGGCCGTCAAGGGAAAGAAACTACAGACCAAGACGTAAGCCACTGTACACACTGTCGTTGCTGCGAGCAGTTTTGTGTGTAAGTACCATAGATGTGGCTAAAATGTATTGTTCCGTGTGCTGCACAATGTGTGCATTACGCAATTCATTTTGCGTAATTATTTGCACGTCTGTGTCATGCAAGGCGTGTAAATTTTCTCTGTTAAAAACCCCCCGTGCTATATATAGTAGTGTACGTGGTCGACAATGTTCTTAGTTTCATAGAGTGTCCCTGTCTACATATTGTCCCAGAATCCTGCTGGCCATCCGAGACGTGTGCATCGACTGGCTGGACGGGAAGGAGAGAAACGATGACCCTGCTCTGAGAGGAGAGAAGGATCCCAAGTCCGGGTTCCATCTCGAGGTCCCTCGCAGATGCATCGGCCTCTCCAGTACACAGGTCAGCTTTACTGTACTACCAGACCTTCCTTTCATCTCCCTCACATTGTACAACATACTGCTGTATACCCCAGTGTTCATATGCAAGTCCAAAGCTCTGAGTCACTGTGCATGTGCCAAAACCAGTACACAGGTCAGCTAGTTCATCTCTGCCTCACAAACTGCTATTATATACAGTGTTCATATGCAAGTCCAAAGCTGCAAGTCACACCAAACACTGTGCAAGTGCAAAACCACCTATAAAAACCGTTATAAGGTCACACACTCCATATACTTGCTCATGAGAGATACATTGACCTTTCGATTGAAATTCCACTGCTATTACTGTAATTCATAGTGCAACAAGCTAGCTGTTGTAGGGATGTGGGGGATCTCCCCCCCCACCACCACCACCCCCCACCCCCCCCACCCCCCCCACAAAAACCAAAACAACAAAAACAAATTTTACTCCTTCCCCCCCAACCCAATTTCCCCTTTCCCTCCCGCCCTCCCCTGTAACCTCCCAAACCGCAACCCTTTACTCGTTGACTGGTTACTCAGATCGATCTAGTGCCTGTTAACACCTAGCGTACCTAAACTGCCCCGACTGTTAGCGACTTCAGACTTCGCCACAATAACGGTCTATGTACAGTACACTACTAGTCTCCCAGTAACAATGTACAAACCAAAGTTGTCTTAAAGATAGTAAGGCGCATGCTAGCGAGACCAGTACCGGTCACCCACGGGCTAAAGGTACTCGAAGCAGACCGCACGAATAGATTTAAGAAAACATGGTGATTCAAAGCCAAAGTAAACCCCCCCTCTCCTCCTAAAGTAGGAATAATACAAAAACAAACCCCCCTCTGGGCCTGTTCTGATAAAGAGTAGCACCCCGGTATGTAAGAGACAATGTGCGTTTAGAGTTCTATACGAGTTCTATACGTGATTTATGGGAGCGAGGGGTGTGGTCGAGAGACTCATACAGGCCGAGTGCTGTATCGGTCTCGAGACCACAACCCGAGTTCCCATAAGTCATGTATAGAACGATAGGACACACATTATGTGTTTTATTGTGACTTTTTAGCAGTCGTCGACCTCCAGCGAGAGAACTACAACTGCGTAGCCTACTACCCGTGCGCACGTGTGCACTCGCTGGCTTCTCGAGCGAGTTCTCTGTTGTCGAGGCTACCGTAATCGAACAAGGTCGTGATGGTGGCTCTTTCTCCCTCAGAGAAACTCGTTTCATAGGTCGCTGGGCCGTTTGACCGGTCGGTGTGTCGCGGCCGCGGTCTCGCTTGCCACTGGGAGCTGAATGAAGGGGTGTGGTCGCCTCAGCCATCCCTCGCCTCTACAGACTCTACAGAACAGTCATCCCTTGGATGAGCAGCTAATAGTTTTCTATAATATTGCCTGTAAATGTATGTACACGACTAGTACAATATTAACCGGATGTAAATTGCTCTGGACACAGGGTCAGGAAGAGGTCATGGACCTACTACAAGCCGCTCCTTTCCAGAACATGTACCCAAGACCGTTTGTCAAAGGTGTGTCGATGTTGTGCTTGTCTTTGTGCATCTCTAGTTTACTGATTACCACAATCTAGTGTATATTAGGTCCCCACTGGTTAGTGCTGTCTACGCATTATGTACTTACTTAACCACTAGTTATACACATGCATGACATCACATAACATAACATGAATTTGAGTGTGCAATAATGGACTAGTGCAAACCTACACGTACATATAGTGCCTTTCCCAACATGCATGTGAGCAGCAATGTACATGTTGAAGTAGGAGCCTACTGCACTGCTTAGAGAGTCCCAACTGACAATAGTGGTTACGTATTCACTGCTTCGGTCATCTCGCCTTACTTCTTTCCCAAGAATAAGCGAGGGTGGACTGTGTATATATATACCTTCACCCCCTCAATCTTGTATAACATTATGTAACACGAACTCCTCCTCCCTCCTCATGTGTGGCCCGCAGAGGACCAGAGTGCGGAGACAGTCATGCAGCACATGGACCAGCTCTATGCTCCCCTCCACCTGGTGTCCATGGTCTCCAAACACGGGACCCACCAGCAGCTGGCCAACGCCAGGGACAGCGACCTGCTCACCAAGGAGAGACTCTGCCGGGCCCTCAGCATGTTCGAGGTGGTCCTCCGCCGAATGCGTGACATACTCATGAAGGACCGGGACCTGTGGATGGGGCCCCCTCCAATCAACGGGGTGATGAACGTGGACGAGTGCCAGGAGTTCTATCGGCTGTGGAGCGCCATTCAGTTTGCCTACTGCCATCCGGCTGCCGCAGGACACATCACCATCGAGTGAGTCCACGGCACTCGCCTCAGGTCTTCACTCCTTGCTTTCACCCACTCTATTGGGACCCAAACCCCCTCAAATAACACACAGTGCATAATATGCAACAAAAAATAGCTCTTTTACATTTGGGGATCCAGAAGATGTTTAATCCAAAATTAAAGAGCAGTATTTTCCCTACGGTAACTGGAGGTGAATGAGGCTTCAAGCTGCATTTTTAAATTACAATATTGACCCCTCGCTTCGTATGTTGTAATTTGTCATTAGGTGTGTTCTTAGTTGGATCTAGATGGAAGAAATACACAGGCCAGGTCATTCTCTTTGTCTTTCCTTCCCTGACCTGTGTATTTCTCCCATTCATTCCGTCTTCCCACTTGGTGGTGTTCACCTGGTATGTCTGTTGTCTGTCTGTGTGTGTGTTGTACTCAGAGAGTGGTGCGGGGAGGGGCTCCAGTGGGCCGGCTGTACCATCATAGCTCTGCTGGGACAACAGAAACGATTCGACGCCTTTGACTTCTGCTACCACATGATGAGAGTGCATAACGTGGACCGACAGGACGTTGAGATCCAGCAAGGAGCTTCGGTCAGTACACCCTCTTGTGTAGTTAGTTGCCTGTTTTGACAGCATCATAATCTGTTAACTACAGGCTTATGCTTCAACAATTATTAACCCTCGGCACACATGGGTTCATGTACTAGACATGTAAGAGCACAGACAAGGGCTAACTAAAAGATGCACAATTCATACCATAATGAAAAGCACTAAAGTGCAAACCCTCGGGGAACTGTGCATGTGTGGTACCGCTAATTGATGTTTTGGGCCAAGAGTATGCATTTACTCTCATGATCTTCACGCTAGTGTAGCTCGCGGAGAGTCTGACACAGGCTAGCTACAGTAATAGATAGCATGCGGGAGTCGATAAACGCCCTTCGTTGTGACTTCTTGAACCTCCAAGGTACACAGAACGAGCGGATCAGGTAAGCCCAGTGCGATAATTCATATTGGCTTAATCGCCCGTTTTATTTTTCAGGCTCGCGTAGTTCTGTAGCCACTGGTATCGCTAATAGGCCGCTTGTATATAGTGGCAGCGACACACAGACAAACCAACTACTATAACCCTCGCTACGCATGCGTGCCGAGGTGCTATACACTTGCCTTTGCATCCCTCAGTGCTCCATTCGAAGGTATATACACATTGGGAGGCACAATAGTAATGCTTAGGGTGTAGTGGGTTCAAGACAGCTCTTTTTCCTTGGTTTAGTAGTGTTCGCCTTTGAGCTTTGCCTATCTCCATTGCTGTCACTGTCAAAAACTAACAGTGTAGTGTCGTCCACAAAAAGGGGCGTTTTACCGCAGTCTGTCTATGCTTATCACTAGCGATAATAGACGTTGGTGTCTTTACATGCTGGAGGTGAGTTTTGATAACAGTTTTGTTATCCGCCCACATTTCTAGACTTTTACAACCACTGCTGCATAAGTCCCGCAACTGTCAGCTGTCACATGCTTGGGAGTGTGTATTTTACTAACCCTCCCCCTCTTCTCTCTCACGCTCGCTCTCCACCCCTCCTTTCACCCACTCCCTCGTCTCCTATTCCTCTCTCCCTCATTCCCACGATGCAGTCACTGAAAAAGATGGTGGAGCGTATTCGTGTGTACAAGGCACTCAACGACCAGATATTCAGCGTCCTCAACAAACACATATCAACCAGTGAAACCTTCCAGAGACCAGTCATGGAGTTCCAACCCCCCATTTACCAGGCCTAACGAACCAACCTTTCAATTCAATCACCACCACATGCTTATAGGGGCCCACAACTCCTATTGGACACGCAGATTAGTTGGGGTGTGGGGCTTAGGAATTAACAGAAGACACACACGCACGCGCATGTACATATGCACACGTGCAACAGATAGAAATTTATTGTGATATTTGTGGTATATTTTTAGGTTGAAGAAAGTTTTTCAAGAGGTGTCATGTGTTATTGTTTTAACAGTGCATTCCTAGAGGATATTGTTTCAATGCTGCTTAGTTCCGCAGCCAAAGTGTCTGTGTCTGTGATCAGCGACCGTACCTGGAGACAAAAGAGACGGCCATGTATAATTATACTGAATGCATCGTGAAAAATCGCTTACTTTGAGTCTTTCAATAGGCTTAATACCAAAATAACTTGCTGATTTTGTCGTGCAATAGCAAAATGGCATGCTTAGATTCGTGCACAAACTCATAAACGGTACATGTGTGTCCAGCTTCTCCATGACCAATTAATTTTCAAAGCGTGAAACAGAATGGTAGAAGTGGCTTCCATTGAATAGAGAGTGAAGGGCAGTGGAGCAAGTATTTGATGACAGTGTATCTAGCGAGCTGTGTGACTGCGTGCTTTCTAAAGTGTGACCACAGGCTCCATAATAAACACCACATACAGTGTGTATGTGTCCACATCACACTCAGTCTGCCACTACAGGAAGCTAGCTGATACAGTATAAACGATTCGACCTACATACGTACACACATTGTCTGCATAGCATCATTAAAAAATTTGTAAAAAAGTCCCAATAGTAGGAGAGTTGAGTTGAAATCTGAACACTGCCCAAAGTACAATTTCTAGTTCCGCATCTAAAATATCGAATGCCAAGTATCTTGACCGCCATCTGCATGCAACCAGTCTAGTTCAAGGTGATACTATGTCACTATTACTTCACTCCTATAGATTGTGTGTGTATTTGTTGGATATCCCTAGGCAACCTACATGTATAAAGCTAGGTACTGGGGGATTGTATCAGCCTATACAATCTTACATGTGCAAGCAGGGCCATTTGCCTAGGGATATCCAACAAATCTGTTGCAGTACCCAGACAGGACAGCATGAGCCCTGTAAGGGGGAATGCTGTCCTGTCTGGGCACTGCAACATATACTTGTTGGATATCACTAGGCAACCGACATGTTTGAAGCTAGGTATTGGGGGATTTTATCAGCCTATACAATCCTACATGTGCAAGAAGGGTTCATACATGTCAGTTTCCTAGGGATATCCAACAAATATACATACAGCCGTGTCCATAGGGAATGTGCAGTACACACACATACAATGAGTGCACATTCCCTATGGACATGTCTCTGTAGATGAAGAGTGGTGCATGAAGGTGTAGGTAGGTTCTCACTTGTGGAACTCCCACTCTCGGTTGTCGAGAGGGCAGACCTGCCGTGTCTTGAGCCAGCGGGAGATGCAGTGGAAGTGGAAGGCGTGGTTGCAGACGCCCCAGGCCACGGTGCACTCTTCGCTGGTGGCAGAGGCCTGGTTGGCCTGGCATTCTATACCTGGACACCACAACACCACAACAGCTGGTTTATTACATCGCAACAACCACAGATGAGGGGAATTATACTGCAGGATGGAGACATGTTTCACGGGGAGAGCACCATCAGCATAATGACATACGGATACCTTTTGAAATCTGAACACTGCCCAAAGTACAATTTCTATAATAGTCAGTTCCACATCTAAAATATCGAATGCCAAGTATCTTGGTACACTATTATACTGTAAAACATAAATCCCAGAGATGAAACTCACAGAGGTCCATAATGTGGTTCCTGCAGATGGCACAGTTGTCTACCACAATATCTGGGTTATTGAGACACGACAGCTATTAATACACATTCTGTGGCATACATAAAACCAAGCTATCCACGGCAGCACTTACAACAACCAACATAGAGTGAAACCGTGACTTCATCAAAGCCATGGGCACTTTCGTTAACCAGGCAGCTCACAGGCAGAGGAGTAACAGCCTAAAATGGAAGCTAGCACTCCTCAATTGAAGCTGTTAAGAAGTGTTTACAACAGACTTACTTACAGGCATGTTCACACTATTACGGGCACCAGTCTCAAGTTGCATTGATGGGTTATATTAGGTGTTAAGGGAGTTCCCCAGAAGGGGATGGGCTACTCCTAGCAGCAGTGCAAGGCTAGGGTAACCCGTGGAAGGGGCGAAGCAAGCTTCACTCCACCTTCCCAGCTTCAAAAATTGCTGTAATATCGAGCAGACAGTGTCTGCATACCAGATATTACACTGGTAAGAACAGAAATTTCTAACTTAATCTTAGCCGATAGGCCGAGAAGCGGTATTTTCACAAGGGTAAGGGGGGATTAAATAATATCCTGCACATGTTGTGAACCCAGATGATACAGTAACACCACCATGTGACTCCTGTATATGTACGGGTGTTAGCACGGAAAAGATGTAAAGCCAGTCAGATTGTGCAAGACGGGTTCACTTGGCTTTTAAGTCATGTTGTTGTCTTGTAGCACAACTCTTTGTACTTAGAGAGATTGTCATGGATACTCACTCACAGGAGTGCAGCACTCCATTTGGTTGGTGGGTGCTATTAGCCCACTTTGGAGGGCAAACACCAATCGATTGCTTCCCAGAAATAGTCCAGGTATTCTGGAGGATTCCTGTATGTGTGCCGCCAAATTACGCCATCCCATTTGCATCATTAATACAGAGCTTTAATGATGCGCTTGCCAAAATATAGGTTGTCCTGTTTACCTCCAAACTTCTGTGGGTGATACGATGCATATGATGCGATGACAAGGTGCAGCCAATGTGGAAGCAATTAGCTTCAAAATTGACCCACAGTCATTATCGAACTGCATATCTTTTTTACCTCGCGTGCTTCCATACCACCTAATACAATACCGACCAGCATAACACGAGAGCCAGGCTATACACATCTAGGTCAGCCTGTCTCTCACAATCTTCACTGTAAAAGCTTCGCAGTGTGGTGCAGGTACAGTAGTTGCCAGCTGTGCTCAAATTATACACACGACGTGGTAATCTGTGTGTGGGCAAGCTTGTGTCAGAGCACACCATTACTCTCTTGAGCTGTTGCCAAGGTATGCACCAACAGATAGTTTCCTGGTGCTTTCTTCTCCCCGTACTGTAGGCCACCCCAGTAAACTATACAACAGGCATAAGCACATCTTGTTTTAGCTCTACCCAGAGTTCTGGGTGTGTGATCAGTGACCATGGTGCTAGGCAAGCAAGATGTGCCACCTAACTCTGTAGATCATGTTTGCGTAAGCGTCTCTATATTGCCGGCAGAATCACACACAGTCTTCTTCATCTGTGTATATAGTCAGTACAGTACATATGTAGTTCTTAGGCCTCTTAGCTCATGCACGTGTAAGAGGTGAAAACGCAAAGGGTTTGATCCCGAAAATGTCTGGATGAAGACGGAGCTCTCCCACAGGTCTAGTCCAACTGTGTAGGGATGCTATATGTAACTGTATATACCTGAAGCCAAATTGCACTACTTAAATACGGATAAATATACCCTAATTGCAGAGGGTGCCGAGGGAAAATTGGGACACAGGCAAAGCTCCCAGTCACTGCCAAGCCAGAGTGCCAGCAGTGATGACATGGCGAAGACACTTGGAGGACAAGTCAGTTGCATCCTCCACAGAACTCTGTGGGAACTAATCCAACACTAGAGTGGCTGGCCTCTGTGAAGCCTGTCTTTCTAAGTGATGAGCAAAAGACAGCAGCTAATGATCAAATTACTTGTACATCATGTATGTGCTCTGAGAGTGCGGTGGACAAGAATGCCAGCCATCAAGGACGGCTAATACGGAAACATCCTTTGTAAGCTGTGTTCTGGAGACATGGGATACATGATTACTGCTAGTCTTGTTAAGCCCCGTTTGTGGCCTGTGATGGTTTCTCATGCTCTGAGTAATAGTTACACATCAAGTCTGTGAAATATACACCGTTTTGAAGCCCAAAGGCCCTTGTATTGCAGCATACCGAGCGTAACAAGGGTGCTGTGTAAAGGCTAAGGCTGGAAGGCTTCTAATATCAAAGGGTGGTTACAAACACAACACTAGCAACAGGTCATAATGAGGGTGTATCGAAAGATAGACACAGGTACGTGTCACTAGTCTTTAGGACACGCTATTGAGAACCTTGCTTAAACCTGCATGTGTCAACGACAAGGTATCGAGGTAGAAAGGCAAGGCAAACAAGGCAACTACACCCAGGACAGCTCTTTCTTTTCAAGGAAAAAAGAAGAGCTGCCCTGGGTGGGATTAGAACCACCGACACTCTGCGTCCCAGGCGAGCGCTCTACCAACTGCACTACCAGGGCAACATGCATGGGCAAACTGACTTGTTCGTACACTGGTATACACACTACACACACTATAGTGCATATGAACATCACTGCACTACTAGTAGCTCAGCTCACTACCATGTACGTACCTACTTCAAACCAACAAAACACTACTAGCTAACTTGACCTTAGCCTATAGGCCAAGAAGCGGTGATTGTAGCAATTTGGACCAAAGTTTATAACCTGACAGTCTCACGCTAATGATTGTGGTCTTGGTGAGCAAATGGCTAATGATATTCAGATGTTAACACACACCAGCTAGCAGTGTATAGCTACTAGCACTATTCAGAGCTCCGATCAAAGTTTGACATTCAGCACGATTCAGAACAAGCCACACAATTAATTTTGTGGATGACACGTGAATGCTGTTTGTTGCTGCAGTCAAAGACAAATAGGGCAACTTGTCCACGACCCCTTCCCAATTTTAGAGGGTGAGGTCAGGGGACACAGAACAAAGCCTGAACTGTTTGCAAACCACTATACCCCAACAGCCAGACTCACCCCATGCCCATAGAGCCACTGCATTCCACTGGAGGGAGACAATACAGGGGAGAGGGGCGTTAATAAGAACTGAGCACGCAAGTGTGTATATTATCCTCTACCTTTTTCACTTCAAATCTCTTCTTATCACGAATTGCCGGAGCTGCCTCCACTTCCATTCCTTCCGCCATTGTAGAGGTAGAAAGGACACGTAAACTTAAACCAGCAAAAACCGAACAGCACGCACGCTTCGACGGTGTTCTTGTTAGGCGCGGTACGCGCGTAGTCAATCCAATTAGCGGATAAATTAGGGGTGTAGATCGAGCGAGCCCCGTAAAAATGCTTCGCTCAGCTCCGGAGAAACAGACAGAGCTACCAACAAGACACCACCAGGAGTGTAATGAGCGTGTGGGGCTGGAAGCTATGCCGAGCAACTGCGTCATATGCGGGAATTCAGCGATGAAAGACCCAGGAGTCTCCTTCCACCGCCTCCCGAGCAGCGTCGAGAGAAAGCGACAGTGGCTCGCAGCCTTCGACGTCACTGAGGAGGAGTGGTGCGCGCACTGGCGGGTGTGCTCCCGCCACTTCCCCGACGGGAACCCAAAGGCCGCCCCGCACAGCTACCAAGAGGACCAGTTTGCCACAATGTGGTCCCTTAGGAAGAGAGCCAAGCTGGACGGGTCTCGAGCCGTAGTGTCTCCCGCCCGGCAGGGCAAGAGGAGCAACCACCTGAACAGTATTCTGGCACTGCGGGTCACGCACGGAGCCATATCCCATCCTCTCCCAGTCATAAACACCACCGCAGGAGTGGCAAGAGTCACCACTAGCTCTGGCTCCACGGAGGAACGAAAACCCCTGCATGCCAGAGCTCCTCCAGTGTTGCTACCCGTTGCCTCCCTCTCCACCAACCACCACCTAGTGGGTGGACCCATCACAGTAATCACCAGGGACCCCCTTCATCAGTATGGCAGGGTGGTTCCAGTGTCAGCTCACCACCACCATCACCACAACCATGGCGGTACTCCAGGAGGGATCCACGTTCACGAGCTGGTGGTCATGCCAGAGGTAGGCCCCTCCACTGACGAGGCCAGCTCTGACTCCAGCAGAACTGATGAGAGTCCAATGACAGGGGCTAGTGATTTGACGGGGAAGGGCCTATCAGAGCCTAACACACACAACCACAAGAGGGGAAGTCACAATGACGGAATGGATCACGGCCTGGTTGATCACCAAGAGCTGAGAGGTGAAAACTCAGTTTATCACGGTACTGATTCAGGGGCGTCCCCCTCACATGCCGGCTCGTCTGAGACTCCCCTCCTGCGAGTCAATAACGTCATTTCGTCATCATCCCATGCTCTGACTATGTCGAGAGTCGATCGCACGGTCCAAATGACGTGTCACGCCGTATCAATCACAGACCACGCTAACGTACCAGCTGTGACGAGAGGTGAGCATGCCAACCGACCACCAGGTGCAATAGCTGGAGGTTCCGGTGGTGGTGAGGGTCACGATGTGTCAGTGGTGGTACAAAGTGCACTGTTGGCACATATGGCAGCACTCGAGAACGACAATCAGCAACTTAGGCAAAAGGTAACAATGCGTAACTCACTTAGCTGTCTGCACTGTCCAAATATCCAATGTTTAAACTCCGTCCCCCACACCATTTTTGCCCCTCCAGTAATCGCGAATGATTATGTTTAGGCCACCGCAGGTTGTGAGTAAAAACATAGGCTAAGGAGAACAAGGAAAGACCAACACTGAATGCGTACAGTAGAAAGAGTAGAAATCACTTTCAAGAGAAACAAAGATGGTGGGGGGTGGCCTTAGATTAACCCAAAACATCTTCCGGAAAGCTAAACGGACCAATACAGATTGGGCCAGATCATGCATTCACATGTCGCTCCTTGTGTCTCTGTACCTGTTAGGAGCATGTGAAGTACAAGCAAAGTAAATGCACACAAACAGCCACAAAGCTCATGCTACACGTACGTAACTCTAATGACGCCAGTCTACGTGTGTGTGCTGCGTATGTGTGTCGTTACTACTTCTTCTGTTATTGTTGGTTGCAAGTAACAACTTGGGTCAAATGTACACACCTATACACACGCACAAGGTGCAGAAACACAATGGCCTATCATCGACGACTCTAGCACCCATCTATTACCTTCTCTACTGTCATTCGCTATGCATATGCACTCTGTGTAAGCGTACACTACATGTGTATCATTGCTGGTAGGCGTGCATTATCTCTAAGACGCACTCCACTATACTACAGTGGACTCCTCAGAATGTCATGACAGGCCACCACCCACACATAGTGTGTCCACACAACCAATATACCCCCCAACGACCCATTCTCCTATCTGTCTCCACATCTAATCTCACCCCCTCCCTTTGTGTCCATACGCCTAATAACCTCCCCCCGCAACGAGCTTTGCCCTATTGGACCTCACAGCTCCCGAGCAATTGAACGCTGATTTGTTTCATCCCTACAAAAATGCACGTGTGCATATTTTCTACATCTCTTGGATACTCCTCTACGCTGGCCGCACTATGATCCACCTCCCACTTCCCTGTGTGTTTCTCTAACACTCAAAACCCCCTTTACTCCCCCCCGTCGTCCCTCCGCAAACACTGCACACTGTGTGTGTACATACAGGCGGAAATCTTTGTGTGCATTTTGGTATATATGTGCACACGCGTGCATAGCCCACTAGGTAATTCAACCTCAGTATAATGTATGTACAGGTATATACAGTACATCAGACGTTTGACGCAGCAATACTGCATACACAGGACTGCTATTATAGTCGTGCACACACAAATAGATCGTGTTACAACACACTCGGACTAGAAGAATAAATTGTGAGATGTGGTTTAGTACACCAGTAGCTTACTCCCCTCTATTGTATTATACACATTCGTTTTGGTATCAATACGGAACCATAGACTGGGTGTGGAACCCACCCAAAGGGACAAACAAGTGCGTAGTAAGTATTTATAATCCCACCAGCCCCACCTCTTGCATACCCTTCTGGCCAGCTTCATGCATACCAATAGACGGTGGAGTGATTCAGTGGAATGTCAGAAAATAGTTGGAGTGACATCCAGCCCCATGCCATGATACTCCGACATTCCACTGGTATATACCATCTGTAGCTTACTTCACCTAGTGACATTCCACTGAATGTACTCCATCGTGTGGTGCGATATACAGCACCGCTAGCATCAATCTACTGGGAGGTATAGTTACTGTAATGTGTCTGCTATTAGCTATACTGCATGGTTTTCCTCCTCCACTCCACTGAGCAGCATACCGTGCCGTATATCTGTTCACATTGCCTACTAGAACGTGGTAGTAGTTGTACATATATACGCACTAGAACACAGAAAAAGCCGTCAGAACCTCTTTTAGACCGGGGTGCATATTGGCAATGACAGCCGGGGCCTTCATGCTAAATTAAGAGGCAGGGACACACAACTCTCGACGTCACATATACTTTTACGTCAATGAACCCTGAATCTAGAGCCCAAGTTGCAAGATTACTGATAGAAGTAGTTTGAGGGTTGTCTCCATCTGCAGGTGTCCTCCTCTCCCTCTACCGTTCCTCCCCTGCTGGGTGTCCACGTGACAGACTCTACCACTGGCCGGCCGGCGGAAGGACTCTCTGTAGAGGTGGGCATGTGGCAGAGCTCCTCTGGTGACTGGATGACCCTCGGCTCTGGGTGAGTTGAAGGAGCTACTGCAGGCGACTGTGTTGGAACCCACTTTACCGCGTGTATATGTGTGGCACGACCAGCCTTGCGCTAGGCAACGCTCGTCTCTCTCAGTGACTCTGGCTGAGTCTCAAATCTGATCATTTTCCACGTGCATACACTTTTTATACGAACGACATGGTAAGATTACGTAATGAGTAATACGTAAACAGTCGTGTACTGGTGCTACATCTGCTTATACAGTGGAACCCTCTCTATTGCTCTTTGTGTGTATAGTGGAACACTCTCTAAGGACACCCTTGAAATGAGGGCATCATCTCTTTAATAAGGACATCCTTTCTTTCCCCAATAACCACTGAAATATGGACTATTATATGCACACTGTATTACCAAGAGTTTGAGGTTCCACTGTACATTGTGGACACAGCTTGTCTTGCAGCTTGGTCTTAAAACACACTGGGATTAAGGAGTGGCCATCACCAGAAATGACCTATGCGAAAGGGCGGAGGAGGGCTATAGCTGGATTTCATCAATTATTCAAGAGAATCTAGGATTTCTGCACAACATGAGTTAATAATCAAGGCATATCCGAGTGAGGGGGTTAGGGTGACAATGCTCGTGTGTACATACTAGGTATAGGGCCGTGCCTGCTGAGGCAGAGCACTCAGCCTCACTCACATACCTACCAACCTGCAGATGAACCTCTGCTTGAGCAAAAAGCTGGATGGTTAGTAGGTATGCACTCAGCCTAGAGTGGGTTGAGTCCCACTGGGGACAGCTCTATTTGTCGCGAGGTGTAGTTCAGGTATGCAGTATCATAAACTATGCATAGCTCCCCCATGTCTAGTTTGCATTGCACATGCAAGTGGAAACTAAGGTCTGGTAGCTAATCTTATGTGTAGTTTGCAGGTGACATACATCTTCACAGAATCTTATACCCATGAGGTTGCTACATGTAACTATAATAACAATGAGAGTCTAATTGGCAAGCAAAGTAGCACTTCTTTTCTGACAATGGCAGGCACACTGATTGCTTGTGCAAAAAAAATTAAGTCGATTTAGAGGTCATACTCCTTGTGTCATATCACAGAGTGCTCCTGCTCCCCCACCAGCGAAAACCTCTCTTATTCCTATGTACCAACTTACTTCACCATTATAATCACAATAAACATGACTGTATGCATGCATCATTACTGATATACCTCTCACACATACACACACACATACAGGGTGACAGGAGGAGATGGTGAGTGCTCTCCTCTGCTGTCTCAGCCACAGCTCTCCCCTGGACTCTACCGACTCCATTTCGACACTCAGTCTTACTTCACCTTCCAGGGACACTCCCAGCCTCACTACCCCTATGTGGAGGTCAGTGAGGGCTGTATACTGTAGTGTATGTAATTCGTCCTTGGCTGTAAGCCCTCTTGTCGTCATGTGGACAATCTCATGGGGTATTTTTGCTGTGCCTCTCTATCTCGCTGCATCTATTCTTATCTCGCCCCATAAAGGTGTCAACGATTTCGCATTATTAGTACGCACCTCAGTGAAAGAAGAGACAAACCAACTATGCTTAGTAGTTCGACTACAGTTGGAGTATGGAATAGGAATGTCCTCTATCTCGCTGCATCTATTCCTATCTCGCTTTACCAATTCTTATTTTCCCTCCATGTTGCTGTGCCTTTATCAATCCCCCCACAATAAAGGGGTCAAACGATTTTGCATTTTTTTATACGCACCTCAGTGGAAGAAGAGACAAACCAACTATGCTTATATAGTAGTTTGACTACAGTTGGAGTATGGACTAGTAAGGTCTTCTACATATAATATTACAGCCTTTCTATCAATGATCGTTTTCTTCCTCAAGTTTTCCGCTACACTATTACAACCTCACATCAGTGGTTTGTATGACACAATGTGCTGACATGGCACACATGTAATTCTTTACCCTTAATAAATTAGTCCTGGTAATATAGTTTCCTAGTATAGGTAGGCAAAACCACAGTGTTTTGTTATAGAGAGACATTCTTTACTCGGAGGGTATTAGCACAGGGTTTAAACAAGTGTCCCTTGTAGAGAGGCCGTCCCTATCTCGGAGGGTCCCTAATCGGAAGTTCCACTGTATATTCACCTCTCTCTCTCTCTCCATTCAGGTGGTGTTTCGTATCTACAGAGCCACCCCTTGCCACAGGGTGTCACTGCAACTGAGTCCGTTCTCCTACGCCACATCCTCTCACACACACTGAGCCTAAACTATATATCATGACAATAGTAGCACTGCATTATGAACCCTCTGTTTTTATGCTCATGGAATTTTTATCACATAAAAGCTGAAAGAGCTATAATATTATATTATATGGTATTATTGTGGATACCACTATATACATTATTTTTGTCAGTTAATCACCCTTCCTGTATTTGTAATGATTATAATAGTTGAGACATGAATGAAATTTTAAGCTGATTTTTTCACAGTATCCGAACTTGAAACGAGCACTGTGCTGGGAGTGGTGTTGAAGGTCCATATCATTCAGTCACTGAGTGACGATGATGGATGGTGGTGCTCCTTGAATGCCCTAACTTCTCTCTGTAGAGAGGCAGATTACAGGGGCAGACATAATTAACCCGGTCTAAGCAACGTCCGCAGCTGAGGACTATATTATTGGCGAGTGAAGCAAACTTACCTATAATAGTCGTCTGAACTGCTATGTGACCATGCGTAAAACTGCAATTTTGTATATACACGCGAGTGTTCTCCACAGGGATCCCCGAAATCGTCATGCATTTTCACTTGTGGTTGAAACTTTGCCTTGAGAAGACCAATGATGCAACCCAAACGTCCATAGAACATGCACGGTGTCCCAATGAGCCAAGTCGGTACGAAAGTGAGTCCGAAATAAAAAGTATAATCTACGACCTGATGATGATACTTCGGTAGATGGCTAGCACAGAAAATCTCTACTTAAAGTGGTGTGTGTGTGTGTCTCTGAGAAGATTAATAGGGCCCACCTTGAAAGTTTTGAGGACATGGGCACAGAGACTGTGCAGGTCTTCCAGTCCTTTCCTCAGAACCTCAGCCGCTGGCTGACCTAGTATAATTATATATATATAATATATTATATATACACACACACAGAGAGAGAAACAGAGTGGCTCAGACAATCAGAGCATTTTACATTTTGCTGCCAGGATTCACAGGACAAAAACAAGAAAAAGGGCGAAGAAAAGAGAGGACGATGAAGGAAGAGAGGAAGGAGAAGAGATGAGAGAGAGGAAGAGGGAGTCAAAACATAGATACCTCTGGTCTGTATTCGGAGGTTGATCTTGTTCTCTGAAGGATGAGGAACTGCATAGCCACAGAACTCAACTTCAGGACTGTATATACAAGACATACAGTCATCACATAAATTTGACAACCAGCTTTAGCAATTCATGTATGAGGTACAACTATAAGGCTGCCCAACCAACCCAATAATTTGTGCAGGATAGGAAGGTGCATCTCAATGTTATGCAAGAAGAGGGCGAGGGCCTCTTTAGCTCAGCCTCTTTTAAAGAACAATTGTTCATTCTTATCCTACTTACTTTTTCATGATGATGTATCTAAGGGCATTGCCTAGTGTGTGGTCCTCTCCTCGCAGGACAAACGTCACACACGTCACATCATCCACGTCGTCCATGGACAACTGCACACACACACACATACATGCACACATTGGTATATAAGTTAGGAGTGTGATGGGATGATGCGTTCTTACCATTTCCAACCTCCTCTCTATGGATGGGTCAGAGGCAGTCATATTGGGCAAATAGCAGTGCACTGAGGCCTGTAAAGGCTGGAGAATATAACACCGCCCTGAACAACAGAAGTAGCAAGCAATATGGCCTCTTGCTTGCTGAGCTAGCTGGAGCATGCAGCACACTCGGAGGGTTAAAGTTTATTGCTGAGTGGGCAAAAAGCTCGCTCCGACGCGCAGGACCGGGTAATCAGCCTGACAGACTCACTGGCCAACTAAAATAATGTGTGCTCCCTGCTAGAGAGAGATAACAAGTCGCTGTACCGAGAAGCCGTTTGTGTGCTGGGTGGGTTCTGTAAGTGTCTTAGTCCTGACTTTTCGTCCAGATCTACAGCCATCTTTAGCTTTCAGCTCTATCGTCAGGTAAGCAGCTAACTAGCTAGATAGCAGTCACAATAAGTGTATAGGAAACTGTTGTACTGTACTGTACTATATCAAGATAAAGCTGAAGGAGCTTTTCGTTACTGTCTGTGTTTCTGTGCAGTGAGAGATGAATGGGTACCTGTCCCAGTCCCAGTGCCCCAGTCTAGGCATCATCTACTCGGTGGTGGCCCGAGGCTCCATCATCCTAGCCCAGTATGCAGCTCACCACGGGAACTTCACTGAGGTCTCACAGCAAGTCCTGGAGCTGGTGCCTACCGACATCAACAGCAAACTCACTTATGCCACTAGAGAGTGAGTTTCTCGCTGACTACCATGAACACTTGTTGCTTGTGAAGACGTATTGACCTGTTTATAATCTTGCTAAACTCATCCCCTTTTTCTTACTCTCCTTCCCCTCCCCCTCTCCCTCTCCTCACTACCCCACCTCTTTCCTCCCACCCCTCCTCTTTCCTCCCACCCCCTCCTCCCTAACACAGCTACATGTACCACTACATATGTGAGGAGGGGGTAGTCTACATGTGTATCACAGACGATGTAAGTGAAGAAGTGTGTTCTCAGATGCACACACCTCTGCCAGTGAAAGGACACCCTGTGTCCTCACCACACGGCTGGAACATTCCCTCCTCCTCTGACGCATCACTCCTCATTAATCCCAATGCTCACTGGAGCACTGTGAACACCACATTAGTGTAGAGCTGCTCCTACTTACAAAAGCCTTCAAAGTCACTTCAGATTATAGTGTGTTTTGGTATATAGAAGGATAAAGTACATCATGTGCAAATCCCCAAAATTTCTCCTAACTTTGTGTACAATCACGGTGGACATTTGACCTGCATAGAGCTGTGCATACTATGGCACATTTGGGAGATCTCATGAGTTTTGTGCAAAATACCATCACGCGGCAAGTTTTGAAACATGTCTATTGAACCTCAACATAGAGGACACGCTGAGAAAATGTGTGCTTTATGCAATGGTGGTATATACTTACATACACTGGATGGACGAAACAGTTCACCGTAGGTCCATCTCTCTGTATACTTATGTGTAGGGGAAGGAAAACGTTGACAGGCACACTTCTGATCTATCCATTATTGCATTGTCTTACTGCAGGAGTTTGAGAGATCAAGAGCATTTCTATTCCTACAACACATCCAAATCAAGTAAGAACAATAGTCGTACAACACACGACAACTCACGCAGCACCCCATGTAAAGCTCTACACATTATTTCTATGCTGATAGATACTTCCTGTAGCTAGTACTGTAAAGTAACACACTGGAAGTTTTTGGAACAGGAGCATTTCTATTCCTACAAAACAAACAGCAAAGTACATATCACTCAAACTTAGGAATGTACGGCAAGCTGGTTATGAATATCATTAACACATTGTCTGTGGTCACAAAACCACAAGTGTTGGGTGCAAGTCTCCAGATATAAGCAGTGTCGAAAAGGTTTCTGTCATCGCTTCTCGGCCTATCGGCTAAGATCAAGTTAGAAAATTCTGTTCTTACCAGTGTAATATCTGGTATGCAGACACTGTCTGCTCGATATTACAGCAATTTTTGAAGCTGGGAAGGTGGAGTGAAGCTTGCTTCGCCCCTTCCACGGGTTACCCTAGCCTTGCACTGCTGCTAGGAGTAGCCCATCCCCTTCAGGGGAACATAATCCAAATAAATATCAAAGAGCTCCCATCAGGAGAAGTTTAGGAAATACTTTTTGCTGTATTGCATCATTCAGGAAATCACCAGATGAATCACGGTCTCAACTTGGTAGCCTTGTCTCAAGCCATGTATGTATCCATCGTTTCGTTTGGCAATTATTGGTTATGGTGTCACTTCTCTTTGTATGTGTGTGTAGTGGACCATCTTAATACCTTACTTACGGGATGTTAATTCTGTATCACGTGCTCTGGGAGTATACAAGTACTGAGTAGACATTTTTGGCTTGTTTCGATGTTCATTACAACCTTGCGATACAGCCTTGTTCCGTTCCGTAGCAGTGCATATTCAATACTGAACAGCTCACGCTATATACATAGAGGAAAAAGAGAAAGAAAACAGGACTTCAGAATGGCTACAATTAACACACATAATAACCAAAAGGGCTTACTTGGGACCTGCAAAAACACGTGAGCTGATGCACGATGGCAGTGAAATGACTACAACAGGCAGAGACGGTATAAAAGTTATCAAAAGGTATCAAAAGAATATACAAAAGACATCCATAGGAACACAGCAGCACATAGTGTAGGGCAGTACCATTAGAGAGGTCAGCTAGCATGACCTAGGCATAAAAGGGTGAAAACTACGAGGTAGAAAGGCAAAGGCACAACAAACAAATCAACTACACCCACGACAGCTCTTTGTTTCCAAGTGACACTATCCAGTCTCGGTTAGCGCTCAACCAACTGGGCTACCAGGGCAGCTTAGCTGGTAGGGGTTCAAATCTACGACACAATGGCAAACCACTGTGCTTTACCGCACTTAGCACGCAGGAGTAAGTAAACCACGCATGACATACTCCATGATCTGTTAACTTGTAGCTGTAGCCCTACCACATTATCTCTGATCCTCCAAGATATGTAAATGTACATTGTGCATGCACAACGCTACGAACTAACTCCTTGCGTTTTTCATCCTTACATTACTGGAATGAATGCAATACATTTTTAGCGAGCCAAGCTACCTTTGAACCGCTGTACATTATGTTCCGCACATGCACATTGTCGTGGCGCAGAGTGAGTCTTAAAAAATAGAAAAAATTCCGACGATCTGGGTGGGCTCGCTTCACTCACTACATAGTAAGATTATCAGGCAATACAAAGTTCTGGACGGTTTGAACAAGGGGCTATCCTCAACTACAGTGTTTTCAAGTTGAGGAATGTAACGCAAGCTGGTTATGAATATCATTAACACATTGTCTGTGGTCACAAAACCACAAGTGTTGGGTGCAAGTCTCCAGATATAAGCAGTGTCGAAAAGGTTTCTGTCATCGCTTCTCGGCCTATCGGCTAAGATCAAGTTAGAAAATTCTGTTCTTACCAGTGTAATATCTGGTATGCAGACACTGTCTGCTCGATATTACAGCAATTTTTGAAGCTGGGAAGGTGGAGTGAAGCTTGCTTCGCCCCTTCCACGGGTTACCCTAGCCTTGCACTGCTGCTAGGAGTAGCCCATCCCCTTCAGGGGAACATAATCCAAATAAATATCAAAGAGCTCCCATCAGGAGAAGTTTAGGAAATACTTTTTGCTGTATTGCATCATTCAGGAAATCACCAGATGAATCACGGTCTCAACTTGGTAGCCTTGTCTCAAGCCATGTATGTATCCATCGTTTCGTTTGGCAATTATTGGTTATGGTGTCACTTCTCTTTGTATGTGTGTGTAGTGGACCATCTTAATACCTTACTTACGGGATGTTAATTCTGTATCACGTGCTCTGGGAGTATACAAGTACTGAGTAGACATTTTTGGCTTGTTTCGATGTTCATTACAACCTTGCGATACAGCCTTGTTCCGTTCCGTAGCAGTGCATATTCAATACTGAACAGCTCACGCTATATACATAGAGGAAAAAGAGAAAGAAAACAGGACTTCAGAATGGCTACAATTAACACACATAATAACCAAAAGGGCTTACTTGGGACCTGCAAAAACACGTGAGCTGATGCACGATGGCAGTGAAATGACTACAACAGGCAGAGACGGTATAAAAGTTATCAAAAGGTATCAAAAGAATATACAAAAGACATCCATAGGAACACAGCAGCACATAGTGTAGGGCAGTACCATTAGAGAGGTCAGCTAGCATGACCTAGGCATAAAAGGGTGAAAACTACGAGGTAGAAAGGCAAAGGCACAACAAACAAATCAACTACACCCACGACAGCTCTTTGTTTCCAAGTGACACTATCCAGTCTCGGTTAGCGCTCAACCAACTGGGCTACCAGGGCAGCTTAGCTGGTAGGGGTTCAAATCTACGACACAATGGCAAACCACTGTGCTTTACCGCACTTAGCACGCAGGAGTAAGTAAACCACGCATGACATACTCCATGATCTGTTAACTTGTAGCTGTAGCCCTACCACATTATCTCTGATCCTCCAAGATATGTAAATGTACATTGTGCATGCACAACGCTACGAACTAACTCCTTGCGTTTTTCATCCTTACATTACTGGAATGAATGCAATACATTTTTAGCGAGCCAAGCTACCTTTGAACCGCTGTACATTATGTTCCGCACATGCACATTGTCGTGGCGCAGAGTGAGTCTTAAAAAATAGAAAAAATTCCGACGATCTGGGTGGGCTCGCTTCACTCACTACATAGTAAGATTATCAGGCAATACAAAGTTCTGGACGGTTTGAACAAGGGGCTATCCTCAACTACAGTGTTTTCAAGTTGAGGAATGTAACGCAAGCTGGTTATGAATATCATTAACACATTGTCTGTGGTCACAAAACCACAAGTGTTGGGTGCAAGTCTCCAGATATAAGCAGTGTCGAAAAAGCTTCCCTCATCGCTTCTCGGCCTATCGGCTAAGATCAAGTTAGAAAATTCTGTTCTTACCAGTGTAATATCTGGTATGCAGACACTGTCTGCTCGATATTACAGCAATTTTTGAAGCTGGGAAGGTGGAGAGAAGCTTGCTTCGCCCCTTCCACGGGTTACCCTAGCCTTGCACTGCTGCTAGGAGTAGCCCATCCCCTTCAGGGGGAACATATTCCAATCTAAAATTAAGGGTTAATACAACTCTATTGGTGATGGTAGGATTTTCCCCGTAGTATGTCATGTTTTACTCTCTTCGCACTAAAGAGGAATAGGTATGTTGCCATCAGTTTAGAGAGTAAATACTGTGTTGTGTTGCCAATGTAGAAAAGTGACTTGTTGATTGCTTTGTTCATGTAGGTGTAAGCACAAGTTTGGGCATAGCATACACTCAGCCAAGCCCTATGCTCTCAACAGTGCCTTCAGCAAGGAGTTGGCTACTGACATGGTATTTCAACACGACATGAGTAGAACACACTAGAGCATTCTTCTTGTCACATTGTTCATGCTGTGCGCCATCAGCTGTGAACCAACTGTTTTCCTGTGCAGCTAGTCTTTGTATTTCGTATTTCTCTCCATAGAAATCATACTCAGAGTCAGCACTCCACCACGTTGGTTTCAGAGGAAGTGTTCAACTGGACAGTATTGCCATCAGAGACCTCGGTATATCAATTTCCACTGTATATACCTTGTCGGCCTCTATCCCAGGCTTTCCCTCTCTCTCTCTGTGTGCACAGTGCACAATTTGTGCATATGATCTTTCCTTCTCCACTTTTGTCTAGGTGAAAGGTCATACGCAAAAAATGGAGAGGGGGAGAGGAGCCTGCGAACAAGACTAATTAATACTTTGTGCACTGTTGTTGTGTGGGTGATGTAGCTTGTGTAAAGTGGTATTAACTCCCCTCCCTTATCACGTCTATAGACTTTGAGTACGTACATACAGCTATGTTAATTTCCATCGCGTGGTATATAGCTTATAATGTACGATATGCGGCCTTCGTGCAGTACGCCACAGTATAGTAATTGGCGAGTGAAGTGAGCCTACCTTAGCCATCAGAATGTTAATCTGATGCTGTCACACGTTCAGTAAAACTGCACTAAAGTTCTTGCCAAACACGCATTGCTATGAGTGATTGTCAGTATTATATGTGTGGATGTGTTTTACGCCACAGTGGATACCTCAGGCTACACGGACCTGGAGCCATTAGAACTGCTGGAGTCTGACAATGAGAGCCTCAAGAGCTATGAGGTATAATAGCTACATAACATTACACAATGGGTGGAGAACTGGAGATCGCTCATTTTAAGTTAACCTTCTCTGTTCTAGTCGTCCAATGTTCTGTTGAGAGATGGGAGGTCGTGCTGTCAGTGGTGGAAGAGATGGAGGAAAAGAATCATCATCTTCCTCATTGTCCTCTCTGTCATACTGGTCAGTCCAATAGAACACTTTCACATATCCCATTGACAAATTCCAGTGTAGAGTGTTTCGTTAACTTAGTCTTAAAACTTAAATGAAGTAACAAGGCAAGTAACCCTCTATTCACCTAGAGCATAGTGTGTTCAATTGCTATTATTCTGTGCTACATTGTGTCTTGCTATATACAGGCAGTGGTGGTGGGAGTGTCTCTAGGACTGTGTGTCGAGGCAGACAAACAAAAATGTTCCTTGTCATAATATTTGCCTCATATTTGTGTTGTGTCTGTTATTTGTGTCAAATCCTGATGTTACAATCATCATTAACTTTTTAACAGAATATGAATCGTTACGATGACATCTCCATATTGCGCATGCGCATTAAGAAGGACGTGTACGCGAGGTGCGCGCAGTATAATTATGCGGCCAACGACCAGCGACACACTGCGAGATGCTGTATCAAGTTGTTTCACTGGTGGCATTGATCCTGCATCTTACGGGCAGCACTAATTCGGCACTGCTGCCTCGTGTCCAGAGGAGCGGGTTTGGATCAGCCGAACACGTCATCATTTTCGGCTGCGATGGATTTGGTAATGGTATGCACTACGGTAACCTGCATTTTCGGAGTGTAGTTCGTCATGCATCAGTATCTATTGCATTTACATGATATTATGGATACAGGAGGAATGTACTTGGAGAATGCAACTTCTTTCCTTCCCAATGTCAACAAGTTTTACACTGATGGAGCTCACACAACAAGAGCCAGGGATCAAATGCCCTCAGTCAGTGCTCCAAACTGGGGTAAGCCTATATATAGCTAAGTAGTTATGAGAGATGAATAATAATTGTCACTACTATAAAACCACAGCTACCATCATAACTGGGATGGGTCCTGAGGAGTCTGGTGTTTCAGAAAACTACTGGCTGCCACCAGACGGCCACTCTCTAGGCCCGCTCTCACATCTCCCCCCCACCAGTGGCAAGGGCAAGGTTGTTGTTGTCGCAATTGAAGGAATATACACATGACAGCATCGATGACGCTGGACATACCTTTACCTGGGGAAGTGCTCAGTACTATCATGCTGTTAAGGTATGAAGTTCACAAGAGGTCAATACTAAACACCAGTCAATGTCACATAAATCACTCTGGTATAGGCCATGAAATTATGTTGGATTAAATTTGTCTGCTTTTGTCACAGGCTGTTGATGGGTAAATTGGAGAGATCATGAGGGCATTTGAAAAAGCTGGGATATACAACAAAACCCTGTTCATGTTGACTGCAGACCACGGAGGGTGAGTAAAGAATGCTTGTTGTCTGGTGTATCAGTAGGCTATGCATCAGTCTTTTTCACCATTGACTGTTGTCAGGTATATGTATGGACATGGAGAGCCTACTCAAGTCTGCATGTACATCCCAGCTCTGTTCATGGAGCCTCAGGTGAAGAAAGGATACCAGATATCTGGATACACAACAGACAAGGACTTTGCACCCACTGCTCTGAATGCCCTGGGACTCCATCTGGGGAGTACATGGTCGGAAAAGTGGTGGAGGAAATATATGAGACTTAGTAGCTATTAAGCACCTCCCAAGAACACGAAAGGAGACTCGGATTACAAGAACATTGTCAATGCAGTAATACAGTATAACTCACTATTAATTTTTAACCTACCCTATAATCTTAACAGCAGTCTAGTACACCTGCAAAGTACCTTACAGTGAGTTTTTTTTAATAGAGAGTGAATACCAATCTAGCCTCCTGCCAGCTCTATTCCACCGCACATGGTTAGCTACCACTTAATATACCACTGAAACCCTCACTCAAAGAGGGACGCGATCTCAGAGACCTCAGAATCCCTATCACCAAAGTCCAACGTAGCAGAAGATGTGATCAGGAATGTTGCCACACCCCCTCAGGGGGAGTGACACACACTGCTACTGTATCAGATGCTGTTTTGCTGGTACGTCACGTCTCTCAAAGGGAGTGTGTCAGTACATAAGGGTAGAAATGTTAAACTAAACAATAGGGCCCAGTGCAAGATACGTTTCTATTTTCAGTAACAGTTTAGCCCTTACATACTACCACGTTCCCTTAAGTTGGCACTATTATATCATGGCAAAAGTGAACATGACACAGTATATTATATAGGTGTCCAAAGAAGGACCATCAGTGTACAGCATCTACAGAATTATTCTCGTTTCAAAACTCATCCTCAGCTTCATCGTCATCCTCGTCCTCAGCATCTTGTTCCTGTATGACAGGAGGAGTAAGGGCAGTAGGTGGAGAAGAGAGAGGGATGTTGGAGTGAAGAAACTGGGACATGTCCAGTTCAGATGATGTCTGACACATGCAAGAAGACCTCTCCAGAAGAGTACCGAGCATGCCCACCAAATCCAGGAACTTTGGACGATCCGTGGGCTTCAGGGACCAGCAACTCCTCATTGTGTCATATCTGTAGAGACAAAAAGTAATAATCCAAGCACAATACCACTAACTTCACCCACAGTTACAGTATTACTGGAGAATTTGTGAAATTAACTGGCCTACAAATGCATATTCTTATGCACCCATGATGACTTCCTCTGAAATGAAACATAAAACTGGGAGAGATGCTTGATTTCAAATCAAAGGGGAGACCCTCTAACGATTAAGCTCCTTACATTTCGTCCATACAGGCCTCATTCTGGGGTTTCTCCAGTCTCTGTCCTCCCTTTAGTGCCTCCAGTAGATGTACGACTGGGATATCAATGTATGGGATCCTCCCACAAGTGAACACTTCCCATACTGTCACTCCAAATGACCACTGGAGACAAATTCACACAGTAGCTATCTATGAGGCTATCACTCATTATACTTCAGGGGCTGATTCAGCATTTTTGTAGGAACACCAGTGGAAGAAGAGACAAGCCAACCATGCTTAAAGTTACGATTGGCAAGTAAAGGAAGGCTCCATTTTCCCCTTACTAATGTTTAATGTTACTATGTTGCTGTATTTCTATCTCACGTTGTTGCAATAAACATCACATAGAGTTATAATGTAAGCATGCATGCTTGGCGTTCCATTCCATTTGGGTTGGATTACATTCTAGTATCTAGACATCTCATACTGATACAGCACTGTACACGTGGTGTGTATTGTACACTAACCACGTCAGTGGCCTCAGTGTAGATGTCTTCTTCCAGACTCTCGGGAGCCATCCACTTGATGGGCACCTCCTCATCCTCACCCTCTCCCTTCCCCTGACGGAAGTAGTCGGTGCCATGCATGTTCTTTGCCAGTCCAAAATCAGCCACTTTGATCACTCCATCATTGTCAATCCTGGAACGTAGTGTAAAGTGATTCTCAATAATAGTATTTTCAGCTCATACATGCAGTTGCTCGCTCCCAGGTCTCGATGAACAACATTCCGCAGGGAGAGGTACTCCATGCCCTTCGAAATTTGGTGACAGATTTTCAACAGCCTTTCTCTGGCTATTTCCACCTGTTAGAGTAAGCCATAGAGGTTTTCTCAAACCCCTTTTAGAACACAATACTAAAACCTTGGCCTCTGTTGAAATGCAAAGAAGTTCATCTTTATGGTGTTGGACAAACTCTAGGACAGATCCATTGATCATAAAGGGCATGATTAGTAGGGGGCTCTCTGCAGCAACACACACTCCCCGAAGAGACATGACGTTAGTGTGCTTCAGTGAAAACATGGTGAAACACCTCCTTTGCCAGTCGCTTGACGTCATTCCTGGAGAAAAGTGCTGAGAGAAAGGGAATAGTGACGTTAGTTTATGTTACACTTGCCCATTGGCTTACCCTTAACAGTTTTAACAGCAACCAGTTCCTTCCCTCTTGGAGTTTCCAAATATGCCCTGTGGACCAGCAGGCCTGACTTCCCTGAAACATGCAGGTTTTACGTCAATTTAGGTACTATGCCGTTGATCCTAGATACCAATGGGATGGAAAAGTATCTATATCAGTGAGTTCATTATTCAGCCTTTGACAAGAACTATTCTGGTGAAATAATACAGAAGGTGTCCTCATTAGAGAAGTGTCCTCGTTTCAGGGGGACTCTACAGCATTGTGCATAAACATACACAAACCTTGACCAATGATAGTTGAAAGCTCAATATGATTCTTTGAAAATATCATTCTCCTTTTCTTCAGCTGCTCTCGTAGTCTTGGGGAAAGAAAACGGCTCTCATAGTCAATTTCGCCTGTACTACTGGACTCCTCTGCATTGACCACCTCTGACTCAACTGAAACAAAAGATTCCCATAATACCTATCAAGTTGTTAACATGCACACAACAGAAGAATTCAATTCTCCACTGGCACATTTGCTTTTCCCAAAAAGGAAAATTTAAATGAAGGCTACTAAATTAATGTGCATGCGAGGCATCTTGTAATACTCTTCGTTAGTGATTACTCAATTTATGCAGGTCCCAAGGGCAATCACGTCTGTCTGAGTCAAATGCACAAAGTGTGGCTGAAAGTCCAGTGCACTATATAGCACCGAATTACACCTCCAAGAATCGCTGTAGTAGAATCTTAACAGCATTTAAGAACTTTTGCACCAGCCGGTGTATATATTTGTGAGTGTGTGTGTGTGCGTGTGCATCGTCACTTAATGTATTCTGTTTGAACATGAATTTGACTGTAGACTTTAAAGGGAATGAGTCAGTACATAAGGGCTAAATTTAGAAATGTTACTAAAGATAGAACTAAACAATAGGGCCCAGTGCAAGAAAGTAGTTAAGTTTTAGTTTTCAGTAACAGCTTCTAATTTCAGCCCTTACATACTGCCACATTCCCTTTAACAATCCTAAGAGACACAGCACCACAAATAGGGCGCACAAACCTTGGCATGTAGCTCTGGAAGTCTGAAGTGGAATGTTGAAATATAAGTTTGGAACACTCTCTTCTGTCGTGTAGAGAGGAATACATCCTGTGAAAGTGAAAATAGCTACACAGTGGCAAAAACCTTACCGAGGGCAGCAGACTGATTATCACGAGAAACAGACCTGTAAAGTTTGATGAAATGAAGCATACTGAGATGATGTGAGGACTCACTGATCAAGGTGTGTCTTTCTGCGCTTTCTGTAGCAGAGCATGATAAACACCACAGCCACCGCTATACAAATCACAACTGCTAGTGACGAAATGGTGGCTTGTAGGGTAGTAACTCTACTGTCGTTAGATGGAGTTGGGAGACATCTGCACCTCTCTGGCAGTTCAATAACCAATACAGCGGTTGGTCTACTGAGATACACACGAGCTGTTTCATCGACTTTGGTCAGTGTTGACTCCAGCTGTATTTCACTGCATTTGAAACGCTCACATATATCGTCCACGTCAAAGTCAAAAGTGGTCATATAGCACGCTTTCAAAGATGGGTTTAACCGGTAGCTGACCACAAAATGAAGGCTACTTGAAGTCTGTTGAAAGAGACCCAGTGAATCTGTAGACATAATGATTTTATATAATTATGTGTATTAGAAAAGAAAAACGTGATATCTTTACTGAGTGTGGAGTTGGTTGCAATATTGATGGTGAAACTTTCGTCAATTCCGGGAGACAAGCTGGTGACACAAATCTCTTTATTAGCTCTCAGTTCTGATATGGTGTAACTTGTGTCCTCATAACCAACTCTCACATCTAGCCAATTATGTTGGTGTGTGCAGACGAGATAAGACAATTTCCGTAACATAGCTACACACTGCATGGGGGTGGGTGAATAATATTACCTACAAATAGCATAGTTATAACAGTGAGATCATGGATTGGCCATCAATAGAAACAGCAAACTATACAAAAGAATTGGAGGCTGGAAAGCCTGGGCCAAGGCTTCTTTACTATAAACAGTTATCACAGTACCCCATGAAGACACCTCTAAAATATATATTATGGGGTTTTCTTGCACAAACACTTGACTAATAATATGGACTCTCATTTTGTCCGATTGTTAGAGAAGTTCATAGCTGAAAAAATTGAGGAGTGTGTGCCTGTGGTACTAGACTAGCAGTAGTTTCTTCAAGAACACTTACAACATTCTGGCTCTCTGCTATCATCAACAGTGATTCTAGTCCTAGATCTTGATGGATGGAGTGTGTATGTAGATGGTACACCAAGGATCAGTTCAAAGGACGTGCTGTTGTAACACTCATCATCTTGGGCGATGCTGCAGTCAACACACTCCACAGAGGTTCCTCGTTCAAATTCAAACACTGTGCTACATTGCACCCATTGCTGATGTTGGTTGGAAATTTCTGGAATAAACACAATTAAACTATAATGTACTGATGAGTTAATATAATACACCCAACCTTCTGCGGGAAGTAGGGTAACATTGAATGGTTGGGTAGCACCACCAGAAGGAGGGTTCAAAACCTCAACACACACTGCGAAATCCCCACTTGTCTCCGATCCAGTATATGTCGTGGATGTAAACCCAACAATTGTACCTGGGGTTAACATTGTTTTGTCTGTCAAATAGTGAGTGGGAATGAACATAGTCTCAACACATGCACCTCTGGAAAAAACCGCATGCAGAACACATTTACCTGGTATTATAAGAGAGACAAACTGTAGAGGCGTCTTATCCTGATCTCCACTCCATCCATAACAGACCAACTCCTGCGAAACCTCAGCTGGAGCCGAGTAGTGGACCGTGTTATAGGAAGACTTTTCTAACAGCAGTCCGGCTGCTGTCGCCCATGTAAGAGCTGTGGTTGGTTGGGTCGGCTCCGGGGAGCATGTTATGTCCCAGCGGCCCCCAAAAGGCTGGATCACTGCAATATGTTCATCTGGGGGCCCCAGAGTAATGCTCATAGATTGTAACTAAAGGAATGCAATGCATGTTTACCGAGCAAAGTGAGCTGTTTTGTTTTTATTGCATTTTCACGCGTACCTAGAATGGCGTCTAACATACAGTATGTGTGCCAGTGCCCGTAAGAAAGATTTTGCATTCAGACGACTAGGAGTGCTTGCTTTGCTCACCAATAAGTAAATTTTATGATTATACAAGAAGATATTTTCAGTAGGGGTGCATGCTTAATTTAATGCACACCTTTAGATCATATATTATCTTATAATACTTAGAAATCCATAATAATTTTTCTCCCCAGGTTATAAGCCCAATTTTTGACAAGTGGTTGGTATACCATAGCCATATATATTAATATGCTTACATTTAGCTTTGAAGAAGGGAGCATAATTCAAATCAACCGCCACAAACGCAATGCATTTGAAGGTGGTGCCGTGGCCTGTTGCAAGATAAAGAGTATTCTCATAGGTTGAGTTTCCCCTGTGGATGAGGTGGGAAGAGGAGAGTTCTTCACCGAGTACGTCGCCATCCTGCCACCACTGGACCAGGTAGGGAGGAAGGTGGGTGGAGTCACAGGAGATGATGAAGGGATCTTCAGAAATGACTCTCACAGAAAGAGGATGGAGTGAAAAGACTGCAGGAAGACATGTGAAATAGACACCACTGTTCCCTTCATTGCTAGGGTACTACGGTGGCCGAGAGGGTCACCGTTCAAAATGCGCAACCGCAGACTGCAATGGAAGTGGAATTGCTACGAAATGATAATACGCAATTGCAACTAGGTGGGTGTTTATAAAGCACTGCTGAGGTGCAACGGTGACAATAGGAACTGTGGTTAGTGCGTGCATCCGCTACGAGTATTGTTCTCTCAATTTACTTGTTTGCACTAATGGATTACTTGGGTTAATTGCACAAATAAATGAAGCTGATGCGCTCTAAAGGAATCAAGATAACAATCGTGCTGCAACGAAGGTGTCTGCAGGTTGAAACTAAGTGGTCCCACTGTCCCGGTTCCTTTGTGGCCACGACGTGTGGCCTGAACAATTCACACCCCCTGTTTGCTGCAAGTGTTCTCTCACCAGAGGTGAAATTATAGTCATATAGACCGAAATGAAGAATCTGCTCCACTCCATTCTCATCAGGGATGATACAACTGTACACTCCCTCTGCCTCTCTGCTGAACTGGACACCTGGTGATACAGAGTGTGGACGTAACACTGTGAGCACACTTGAGGCTGTCTATATATTATACAGACACTGAATTTGTGCTTGTTGGAGCATAGCATACGGTTACTGAAGCTATGATGTTGACTCTGAAATATACGTAGTCTCATTCGAATAGTGTGTGCACGTGGAGATTTGTCAGAGTTGTGAGACTCAGTCATGGTCGGGAATGAAGAAAGAGGTAGGGGTAGGGCTGGTAGTGCCACACACTCAACACTCACAGGAATGGTGAGGAATGGCCTGTACACATGCGCAAGTATGGTTAGCTACATTTGAAACAACTTGATTTGTGTTTCTTGCTTTCTTTCCTCAGGTACGTAGGCTGTCATTCTTTACAATGATATCACATCGTTCTGCTTTTGTATAAGAGGGGTTCTGATATGATACACCATGCATGCCTTATGGAGAAGCCTCTCATATTATCCAGGTCTGTTGGTCCAAGCAATATGATGCACAAACACAGTTATAGCGGCTATGCCATGTATATACCGTATCTGAGGGAGAGAGAGGTGTAGCTGTGGTAGGTGGCACTGTGGAACTGGACCTGGAACATGTGGTTCCCAACTGGTGGAATCTCTCTCCACTGGGACTGATCCACCTGCCAATGTTGGGCTGGTTGGAGGCAGAGTGACAGTACACGGTGCCAAATTGGTGGGCCGAGTCTGCCTCCATGGATGTGTTGTTTTGCATTTCACCATCGTTGAAATCAACTAGTCCAACCCCTGAGAAACGGGGGTAGATTTGGGAATGGGGTTAGTAGCTATGGTACGGGGTAAGTATAATGTCTCACTGACCAGTGACTTCTATCAACAATCTGTCCTGGCCAGTGCTACCAGCATCATCCCATGCTGTGCATTCAAATACATCGATGCACCAATGATAAGGAGTTGAGATGATGGTGACTGATCGTCCAGAATCAGTAAATATTGGATATTCTTGCATAGTACCAGTGGACTGACAGTACTGTGTCCAACGGAAGGAGAAGCTACCAGGGGTCATGACAAGGCACGAATATTTAATATATTTGCCAACTTGGAAGACGGGACCTTCAGGAGTTGTCACAACATATGGCCTCACTCCTGCAATGGTATGAGGTAATAGTAGTTATTGAGGATTCATGTGTCATGGTTATGGAAGCTGCATGGCAGATAATGCTCCTACTATCGCTCTGACGGTTGATATGTTGCTAGCAATGATCCCTTAGCTCATTATGGTTGAAAGTAAACACTATTGTCGTTTGTCTGTCCCGGCAATCGTATGGCAGGCAATGTAGGAAAGGAAGATGTACACATAGCTTCCTCCCTCTCTCCCTTCCCCTCCCCTCCCTCTTTCTCTTTCTATCTCTCACACTCTCTCGCTCTGTCACGCTTCATGGACAGTTTTATTTCTTCATACCGTCATAGTGTAAGGCATAGACCAGAGTGTTCCAGTCACTGTCAGGTCTGTTGCTACAGGCCACCTCCTTGGAGTCACTCGAGCGAGAGTGTCTATGGTTGAAGAAGAAGTTACCAGAGGCTGAGAAACCAACGGCAGCTCCAGAGAACCGGAGAAAATCACAGTGATAGATGAATAGGCAGTAAGACTTGGTGCCATCTGTCACCAACACTGCCTGGAACCTGCTCGGCTGTGAGAGGGGATAGAGTGTCATACGTGATCCTTTTCTTTTTGAAAAAATGTCTCTTCCCTCATAGTGTAACAGTACTGTGTCTTATGCAACTATCCCTATCTACAAATTTATTAATCACTTCAGGGTGTCAATGATTGTAGGTACAACGGTAGAAGAAAAGACAAGCTAGTGACAATACTCTGTCTTTCTGCAACTCTTCGCTGTCTACCATCCAATCCCTCTTTTGCCACTTTTTCGCTGTCCCCTTTGCCAATTGACCCCTCAACCTGCCCAACCATGCTTAATCAAACATTGAAGATGGTATTAATGTACTCTGTCTTTTTGCAAGCCTGGGCCATACTTTGGAAGTTGTGTTGGCCTTAAACAATGTGCAGCCCCTGCACAGAAAGTACATGGGAGTGAGTAAAGCCAGCTACATGCATGCATATATACATGGCAGCTATGACTTTCCCCTGTACCCAACAAATAATTACCGCCATCTTTCAGCTAGCCATCTCTCTCTCAAGTACTAGGGCTAGTGATTGGTAGTGCTCAAAATGTACATCAAATGTAACAAGTTACCTGATTATCCGAACGACTGTATACGTTGTTCCAGTAGACCACCAGCAGCCACACTCCTTCAAGGTCGCATTCAGCTCCTGAGACATTGCCCAGTTGACTTGGTCCAGGAGATCTCCAGTAGTGTGTACTTCATATGCCACTTTGCCTGTGGTGGTAAGCTCCTGGTTATGACGCACACTGTAAGTAGGAGCCTAAAATGTCAGTAATGTGTCCCCCTGCCGTCAATGTCACTGGCAATTAACATTCAGATCTCTTATGTGAAACTGGCTAATTACTGTTGAATAATCCGAACAACAATTTCACTGATTTGCAAAGCAGCAACATTTAACTTTTTCGCACATCCACAGTATACCCAAGTCACAAACAATCCGTGGCACAAGGTGTGTGACTTGGCTAAATATGATTTAAGCAACCATAACCTTGTTGAAAAGTATCATACAGAGCCCAGTAAGGAGCCACGATATGAGTATAGTCAGAAGTGGAGCTGAATAGTCCACGAGGAAAACCATAGTCTCTGGCTGTTCTGAATGACAGGAATCCATTGACATTCACCTATGACATAAAACAATTAATATCCCTTGCATCGAGTTATTTCGCATAAAAATACACGTGCACAACTAACCCCGTGAGGGCTACGTAGGTTAGTGAACTTACAAAAACTGTGGACTCAGTTTCATTGGAGAAAGGGAAGCCATTTGGTAGGGAGATGGGGATGGGGTCAGAGTTGGATCCAGTGAGGTTGGCAGAGGAGGGGCCAAGCTCCAGGAATTCCAGAGATGAGAGGGAGTAAGACCAAGCTGCAGTCAAGGATACTTCCACTAATGAGTATATAGCTACACATCAAGGAGCTTTGTTTGTCTTTTGTGAAAAGTGCTATGTTCCAGCAAACACTGCTGGTCCATTTTCACACATTCTCCCCTTTTCCATGGCTGCTGACTGATGTTATGGGTTGTATTATTCGAGAGTGGCATTTTTTATCCGTGGTTTATATAGCACATACAGTACACTGTATATACAACGTGCCACAATAAAATGTTGAGCTATAGTTGTAGCACAATGCGTTCCAATTTTCGCACTAGTTTTTCTATCTTGCGAAAAGCCACAAAAAATCAACAGGGTCTGTAGATAGGGATAGCAACGCAAACTGCTTAGGAAAAGGTTTTACAGTGGTATAATATGCTTGGTCTGAATCTCCTGACCTAGATTTGAGCTGGTTAGCTAACAGACCTCAGCTGGTAGGTAGTAGTTTGGTTACCTGATGAGCTGTCGAATGAGAGAAACAGAGCAACCAATGGACCAGCCACTGCACCACGGTATCTCCTCTCACATGCACACCACAAATCATCTTCGGAGATAGCATCAGACACTGGCTGCTCCGTGCAAGCTCATCGCGTTATCAGTTCTCCTCTGTACTAATGGCTACAGTCTAGCCACCACCAAGTGTTATACACTGGAGAGTGGTGTAGCCCAGCAGTTGCGTGTCCACATGACTTACATATTCACATGAAATGACTCATGATGCAATCACATGAACAAAAACCTGATTATATAGCCAACCTGTTTGTAGGAAAGGCGGGCTGAGTAATGCTTACTGTAGGATAATCAAGTTGAAGCATTACACACTTGCTATTATGAAATACCTTCCCCAATTTTCTCCCTTGTTGGGTGTGTCTCTTTACGTAAGCACACACTTGACTGTATAATAATACTTACTGGGGACTTAGTGACTAGCTAACTACTGTATATACTCTAGTCAAACACCAACTGCCCTGCCCACTGTTCCACATCTATGTTCGTAAC
>CASHTH010001442.1:0-45900 GCA_030341885.1 Geodia barretti | reverse complement strand
GCAGTTGATAGACCGGTCGCGCCGTCCGTGGCAACTGACGCCGGAGGGCAAGCTCTTCTTCCAGGGCTGCCAGGAGATCGTCGACCGCTACCACGAGCTCGAGGAAGCGGTGCAGCGTCGGCAGGATCCGTCCGGCTATACGGTGCGCCTGGCGTCCATCTATTCCGTCGGGCTGCACGATCTGAGCCTGTACGTCGACCGGTTTCGCGCGGCGGTACCCGGCGCCCATGTCGACATCGAGTACATGCATCCGGACGAGATCCCGACGCGCATCCAGAACGATCAGTCGGACATCGGGCTGCTCGCGTTCGCCGCGCCGGGCCGCGACCTGACGGTGGTCCCGTGGCAGCACAGACCATGGCCGTTGCCTGTCCACCGGCCCACCGCTTCGCACGCCGGACGACGGCGCTCGGACCGTCGGAGCTGGATGGTACGGCATTCGTGACGTTCGACCGCGCGCTCCCGGTCCGACGCGAGCTCGACCGCTACCTGCGGCGGCACGGCGTCGACGTCGACGTCGTCGCCGAGTTCGACACCATCGAGAACATCAAGCAGGCGGTGGAGGACGGCGCAGGGGTCGCGATTCTTCCGGGATCGACCCTGCGGCGCGAAGTGGAGCGGCAGACACTCGTGGCCGTCCCCCTGGACACGCTCGACGGCGAAGCGGCGTTCGTGCGGCCTCTGAGCATCGTCCACCGGCGTCGGCGGCGGCTCAATCCGGCCGTGACCGAGTTCATTCGGCTGCTTCGGCTCGACAGCGCCGGGCGGGCCGCTGAAGCGCCGTGCCAACCGCCCTGGCGCGGCCGAGGAGTCCGCATGCGACGCCGCGGCCACGGTCGCACAGGTGGCCACCGTCACGGGCACACCGTAGCCGGCGGCGGATTCTCCGGATCTCGAACCGATGAAGGCGACCATGCAGAATTCACGCCTCAATCCCCGCCCCCGGCGCGATGCCGCGCGCCGAGGGGCTGTACGACCCGCGCTTCGAGCACGACTCGTGCGGCGTCGGTTTCGTCGTGAACATCAAAGGCAAGCGGTCGCACGAGCTCGTCCGGCAGGCGTTCGAAGTCTCCGTGAATCTGCTGCACCGCGGCGCGTGCGGCTGCGAGGTGAACACGGGCGACGGCGCCGGGATGCTCCTGCAGCTTCCGCACAGGTTCTTCCGCAAGGCGGCTCCTGCCGCCGGGTTCGAGTTGCCGGAGCCGGGCGGCTACGGCGTCGGCATGGTGTTCCTGCCGCGCGACGCCGCCGAACGGCGGCAGGTGGAGGAGACGTTCGGCCGCGTCGTCGTCGAGGAGGGCCAGCGCCTGCTCGGCTGGCGCGACGTGCCGACGGACAGCGGACACCTCGGCGCCACCGCGAGGAGTGGTGAGCCCGTCATCCGCCAGATCTTCATTGGACGCGGGCCGGCTCCGGACGACGCGGCGGACGCGGCGGCGCGGTTCGAACGGAAGCTGTACGTCATCCGCAACCGCGCGGCGCACGAGGCCGACCGGCTCCAGCTTCGGGAGCGCGAGCTCTTCTACGTCGCCAGCCTGTCGTCGAACACCATCGTCTACAAGGGGATGCTGATCGCGGACCAGGTCGAGCGGATGTTCCCCGACCTCGCGGACCCGGACGTGGAGTCGGCCCTCGCGCTCGTGCATTCCCGTTCAGCACGAACACGTTCCCCTCGTGGCCGCTGGCCCACCCGTACCGCTACTGCGCGCACAACGGCGAGATCAACACGCTGCGGGGCAACATCAACTGGATGCGGGCCCGCGAGGCGCTCTGCCGGTCGGACCTCTTCGGCGACGATCTGCAGAAGGCTGTTTCCGTTGATTCGCGAAGGCCAGAGCGATACCGCGACGTTCGACAACGTGCTGGAGTTCCTGGCCCTGACCGGCCGCCGCTGGCCCACGCGGTCCTGATGATGATTCCGGAGCCGTGGAGCAACCACGAATCGATGAGCCCGGAGCGCAAGGCGTTCTACGAGTACCACGCCTCGCTGATGGAGCCGTGGGACGGCCCGGCCTCGATCGCCTTCACCGACGGCACGGTCATCGGGGCGGTGCTCGACCGCAACGGGCTGCGGCCCTCGCGCTACTACGTCACGAAGGACGACATGGTGATCATGGCGTCCGAGGTGGGCGTCCTCGACATCCGCCGGAGAACGTACTGGTCAAGGAGCGGCTGCATCCGGGCCGCATCTTCCTGGTCGACACGGCCCAGGGCCGGATCGTCGACGACGAGGAGATCAAGCGCGACCTCGCGCGGGAGCGGTCCTACGCCGCATGGCTGAAGCAGGAGCTGGTCCATATCGACGACCTGCCGCCGGCCCCCGGCGCCCCGGCCGAGCCGCAGGAGGCGGTGCGCACCCTGCAGCGGGCCTTCGGCTACACCGAGGAGGACCTGCGGATCCTCATCGCGCCGATGGCGCAGAACGGCGCCGAGCCGATCGGCTCGATGGGCACCGACACCGCACTCGCGGTCCTCTCGGACCGCTCGCGGCTGCTCTACGACTACTTCAAGCAGCTCTTCGCCCAGGTGACCAACCCGCCGCTCGACGCGATCCGCGAGGAGCTGGTCACCGACATGGGGTCGACCCTCGGCGCCGAGGCCAACCTGCTGGCCCCCGACGCGCGGTCGTGTCATCACGTCAAGGTCGATGCGCCGCTGATCACGAACGACGACCTGGCGAAGCTGCGGCGCCTGCACGATCCGGCGTTCCGGAACAGCGACTGCCGATGCTCGTTCGATCCCGCCCGAGCGGGCGCGAAGAGGCAGGAAATGGACGAGACTGTAGCGGGCGGCCAGCGAAGGGTCGCGCTAGGAGGGGGCGACGCCTGTGATCGTCTTGTCCGCGACGCGGGGTCGATCGCGAGCACGCGCCGGTGCCGGCCCTGCTGGCCACGGCCGGCGTCCACCACCACCTCGTGCGAGAAGGCTCCCGAACGCGCTGCTCGCTGATCGTCGAAACCGGCGAAGCACGCGAGTGCCATCACATGGCCCTGCTCGTGGGCTACGGCGCGGCGGTCGTCAACCCGTATCTCGCCTTCGAGACCATCGAGGGGCTGCGTGCCGACGGCGAGGTGCAGGACCTCGACCAGGCGCAGGCGGTCCGCAACTACATCAAGGCCTGCACCAAGGGCGTGCTCAAGGTGATGTCCAAGATGGGCATCTCCACGCTCCAGAGCTACCGCGGCGCCCAGATCTTCGAGGCGGTCGGGCTCGACAAGGCGTTCGTCGACCGCTGCTTCACGTGGACCGCGTCGCGCATCGGCGGGATCGGCATCGACACGGTGGCCGAGGAGGTCGTCCGCCGCCACGCGCGGGCGTTCGCCGAGCGCGGGCGCGAGGACGACGAGCTGGATGGGGGCGGCGAGTACCAGTGGCGCCGCGACGGCGAGTACCACCTGTTCAACCCCGAGACCGTCTTCAAGCTGCAGCACGCCACCCGCAGCAACCAGGTGGCACGTCTACCGGGACTATGCCCGGCTCGTCAACGACCAGAGCCGCCAGCGGGCGACGTTGCGCGGCCTGCTCGAGCTGAAGCCGGCGGCCGAGCCGATCCCGCTCGAAGAGGTCGAGCCGGCCGAGGCGATCTTCAAGCGCTTCGCCACCGGCGCCATGTCGTACGGCTCGATCAGCGCCGAGGCGCACGAGACGCTGGCCATTGCCATGAACCGGCTCGGCGGCAAGTCGAACACCGGCGAAGGAGGCGAGGACCCGGCTCGATTCATCCCGGACGAGAACGGCGACCTGCGCCGCAGCGCCGTCAAGCAGGTGGCCTCGGGCCGCTTCGGCGTAACCAGCGAGTACCTCGTCAACGCGGACGACCTGCAGATCAAGATGGCGCAGGGCGCCAAGCCCGGCGAGGGCGGGCAGCTCCCCGGCTTCAAGGTCTATCCGTGGATCGCGAAGGTGCGCTACTCGACGCCGGGCGTCGGTTTGATCTCGCCGCCGCCGCACCACGACATCTACTCTATCGAGGATCTGGCCCAGCTCATCCACGACCTGAAGAACTCGAACCCGGACGCGCGGGTGCACGTGAAGCTGGTGGCGGAGGTACGGCGTCGGCACGGTGGCGGCCGGCGTCTCGAAGGCGCATTCGGACGTCGTGCTCATCTCGGGGCACGACGGCGGCACCGGCGCGTCGCCGCTGACGAGCATCAAGCACGCCGGCGTGCCGTGGGAGCTCGGCCTCGCCGAAACGCAGCAGGTGCTGGTCATGAACGACCTGCGCGACCGGATCGTCGTCCAGGTCGACGGGCAGATGAAGACCGGCCGCGACGTGGTCATCGCCGCGCTGCTCGGCGGCGAGGAGTACGGCTTCTCCACGGCGCCGCTCGTGGTCTCCGGCTGCATCATGATGCGCGTCTGCCACCTCGACACCTGTCCGGTCGGCATCGCCACCCAGAACCCGAAGCTGCGCGAGCGCTACTCCGGCAAGGCGGAGTTCGTCGAGAACTACTTCCGGTTCGTCGCCGAGGAGATCCGGGAGCTGATGGCGCAGCTCGGCTTCCGCACCATGGACGAGATGATCGGCCGGGCCGACCGCCTGGACGTTCGCCGGGCGGTGGACCACTGGAAGGCGCGCGGCGTCGACCTGTCGACGATTCTGCACCAGCCCGAAGTCCCGGACACGGTCGGCCGCCGCTGCGTGCAGCCGCAGGACCATGGCCTCGACCGCGCTCTGGACAACACGCTCATCGAGCGCTGCGCCGAGGCCATCGAGCACCGCCGCCCGGTGGAGATCTCGCTGCCGATCCGCAACGTCAACCGGACGGTCGGAACGATGCTCGGGTCCAGGATCAGCCGGCGGTGGGGCGCGCAGGGTCTCCCGGACGGCACGATCCGGATCGCGTTCACCGGCTCCGCCGGGCAGAGCTTCGGCGCGTTCGTGCCGCGCGGCGTCTCGATGACGGTCGAAGGCGACGCGAACGACTACTTCGGCAAGGGGCTGTCGGGCGGGCGGCTCGTGATCTTCCCACCCGCGAGCTCGACCTTCACGCCGGAGAAGAACATCATCATCGGCAACGTGGCCCTGTACGGCGCCACCGGAGGCGAGGCGTTCGTGCGCGGCGTCGCGGGCGAACGCTTTGCGGTCCGCAACAGCGGCGCGCACGCCGTCGTCGAAGCGGTCGGCGACCACGGCTGCGAGTACATGACCGGCGGCCGCGTGGTCGTCATCGGACCTACGGGTCGCAATTTCGCGGCCGGCATGAGCGGGGGCATCGCCTACGTGCTGAACGCGGACGGAGACTTCGAACGCCGCTGCAATCCGGGCATGGTCGACCTCGAGCCCCTGGCGGACGACGACCTGCTGCTCGTCGAGGAACTGCTGACCCGGCACGTCGACACGACCGGCAGCACCGTGGCCGGCGGACTTCTCGCGGAATGGGACACCGCTTGCCGGCGGTTCGTCAGGGTGATGCCGCGAGACTACAAGCGTGTGCTGCAGGCCGAGGCGCGGGCGCGCGCCGAAGCGCGCCAGCCGCAGTTCGCCGAGCTGATCGGCGTACAGTGACATACGGAGACCGATGGGCAAGCTGAAGGGATTTCTCGAAATCGAAAGGCAGGCGGCGCCGAAGCGGCCGACCGGCGAGCGGCTCGCCGACTGGAACGAGGTCTACCTGCCGTACGCGACGCCCGACATGCAGGCGCAGGGGCGCCCGCTGCATGGACTGCGGCATTCCGTTCTGCCACCAGGGATGTCCCCTCGGCAACCTGATCCCCGACTGGAACGACCTCGTCTACCGCGGCAGGTGGCGCAGCGCAATCGACCGGCTGCACAAGACCAACAACTTCCCCGAATGGACCGGCCGGCTCTGCCCGGCGCCGTGCGAGGGATCCTGCGTGCTGGCGATCGACGGCGACGCGGTGACCATAAAGTCCGTGGAGCTCGCCATCGTCGAGCGCGCCTTCGACGAAGGGTGGATCGCGCCGGCGCCGCCGGCAGTGCGCACCGGCAAGTCGGTGGCGGTCATCGGATCCGGGCCGGCCGGGCTCGCCGCTGCCGACCAGCTCAACCGAGCCGGCCATACCGTCACGGTCTTCGAGAAGTCGGATCGCATCGGCGGCCTGCTGCGGTACGGCATCCCCGAGTTCAAGATGGAGAAGCGCTTCCTCAACCGGCGGCTCACCGTCATGGAAGGCGAGGGGGTGCAGTTCCGGACCGGAGTCAACGTCGGCGTGGATGTCTCCGCGGCCCGACTCCGCGCCGAGCACGACGCGCTGCTGCTCGCCGGCGGCGCCGGTTGGCCCCGCGATCTGAAGGTTCCGGGGCGGGAGCTGCGCGGCATCCATTTCGCGATGGATTATCTGACGCAGCAGAACCGCCGCAACGAAGGCGACGTCGTGCCCGCCGCGGAGACGATTACCGCGAAGGACAAGCGGGTCGTCATCATCGGCGGTGGCGACACCGGCGCCGACTGCCTCGGCACCGTGCACCGGCAGGGAGCGGCGTCGGTGGCGCAGTTCGAGCTGCTGCCCCAGCCACCGCAGCAGCGAGACCCCGACAACCCCTGGCCGACCTGGCCCAACATCTTCCGGGTGTCGGCGGCGCACGAAGAGGGCGGCGACCGCGTGTACTCCGTGTCGACCGAGCGCTTCTCGGGAACCGACGACGGCCGCGTCGACCGGCTGCACGGCATCAAGGTGGCGTTGCGTCGTGAGAACGGCCGGCCGACGTTCGACCGGGTCGCCGGCAGCGAGTTCGAGATGGAAGTCGACCTGGTCCTGCTCGCGATGGGCTTCCTGGGACCGGAACGGCCCGGGCTGCTCACCGAGCTCGGGATCCGGCTGACCGACCGCGGCAACGTCTGGCGCGACGAGAACTGGATGACCAGCGTGCCGTCCGTGTTCGCCGCCGGCGACATGCAGCGCGGCCAGTCGCTCGTCGTCTGGGCCATCGCCGAGGGCCGCAGCGCCGCGCGGGGCATCGACGCCTGGCTGATGGGAGCGTCCGACCTGCCGGCGCCCGTATAGTTTTCCGCCACCCGGCGGTGGGCAACCTCGTCGCCGGCCCGGGCGAGACATCGCCGACCGACTTCCACGGCAGCCGTTCTCGTGTTGGCACGTTCTTTGAATGCACACGGAGATGGCTACACGTACGCGTGGCGCACGCGCTGCAACGTCCCGTGCACGGCCGGTGTCCCCGGCCACCGGCGAGTCACGTCCGATGTCGAAGACGAAGCTCAAGGGCCTGTCGACCGACGCGAAGCCGCTCGTGATGCTCGCCGAGGTCAACCAGGCGCTGACCGTCGGGAGGACGCCGCGCGAGGGCCTGCAACGGGCGCTGGAGATCCTCGATCACGACTACGGCGTGATCCGCAGCGCGGTCGTCCTCGCCGACGCGAACTCGGGGCGCCTGCGGGTGGAAAACTCCGCCGGCGTGCCCGACGAAGGCAGACATGCCGAATGGGAGATGGGCGAGGGGATCACGGGCCGCGTCGTCGCCAGCGGCAAGCCCGTGGTCATTCCCCAGATCAGCCAGGAGCCGGCTTTCCTGCACCGGACCGGCCGCCGGCCCCAGGGCGCGCGCTCCGAGATCACCTTCATGTGCGTGCCGATCCCCGGGGCGCGCAAGGCGCTGGGCTCGCTCAACATCGATTTTCCGTTCGAACGGGCGCGCCAGTACGACCGCGACCTGCACGTCTGTCGCGTGGTGGCCAGCATGTTCGGGCAGGCGATCCGCCTGAAGGAGGCGGCCGAGGTCGAACGCCAGCACCTCCTGGCCGAGAACACGCACCTGAAGGCGGAGCTGAAGGAACGCTACGACTTCTCCCAGATCATCGGGACCAGCGGACCGATGCGGCAGGTGTACGAGCAGATCGCGCAGGTCACCGGCACGAATACCACGGTGCTGGTCCGCGGCGAGTCCGGCACCGGCAAGGAGCTGCATCGCGCACGCCATCCACTACAACTCCCGCGCGCCAAGAAGCCGTTCATCAAGGTGAGCTGTGCCGCTCTGCCCGATTCCCTGATCGAGGCCGAGCTCTTCGGCCACGAGAAGGGCGCGTTCACCGGCGCCGCGGCGCGCAAGAAGGGACGCTTCGAGCTGGCCGACGGAGGCACGCTGTTCCTCGACGAGATCGGCGACATCAACCTGTCCACGCAGGTCAAGCTGCTGCGCGTGCTGCAGGAGAAGGAGTTCGAGAGGCTCGGCGGCGTGACGCCCGTCAAGACCAACGTGCGCCTGATCGCAGCCACCAACGCCGACCTCGAGAAGGCCATCGCCGCCGGAACCTTCCGTGAGGATCTGCACTACCGCGTCAACGTTTTCACGATCTTCGTGCCGCCGCTGCGCGAACGGAAACCGACATCCTGCTGCTCGCGGACAACTTCCTGGAGAAGTACTCCGTCGAGCACGGCAAGAGCGTCAAGCGAATCTCGACGCCGGCCATCGACATGCTGATGGCGTACCACTGGCCGGGCAACGTCCGCGAGCTCGAAAACAGCATCGAACGGGCCCTGCTCGTCTGCGACGGCAGCGTCATCCACGGCCACCACCTGCCGCCGAGTCTGCAGACCAGCGAGGCCACGGGCACGGTGACCCGCGTCGCGCTGTCCGATGCGGTCGGCGCCTACGAGAAGGACCTGATCCAGGACGCGTTGAAGACCACGCGCGGGAACCGGGTCAAGGCGGCAAGGCTCCTCGATTCGACCGAGCGCATCATCAGCTACAAGGTCAAGAAGTACGAGATCGATTGCCGACGATTTCGGTAAGAAACAGCATTAGACACAAATGTCGTCATTCTATACATTGACGCCATTTATGTCGTTTTTCACAAACCGGCTCGCTCGCGCTGCGGCGTCCGCTAGCGACTCTCCGTAACAATCCGCCACGAATACGCCAGAAATACGCCCCCGGCGGGTCCCGCCGCGGCCTCCTCCCGGATCGACCAATTCGTTCTATTTTCCAAGCATACAAAAATGTAGGCTCGACCAAGAACATACATTCTTGTAGTTTCCAAACTCCGACACGCCCTCGCGCCGGCCCGGACAGCGGCGGATTCAGCGGACTTTGCCGGAATGATCCGTGCCCGCCAGATCTGGCCCGCATCTTGCTTTATCAGTGCGCAACGCTTCTTTGGTGCCCGAAACCCGTTCTGGAGACAGCTCATGAAACTCATCACGGCCATCATCAAGCCACACATGCTCGACGGGGTGCGCGATGCGCTCTCGAAGTCGGGGATCAAGGGACTGACCGTCACCGAAGTCAAGGGCTTCGGGCGACAGAAGGGTCACACCGAGGTCTACCGCGGCGTCGAGTACTCCGTCGACTTCGTGCCCAAGGTGAAGATCGAGATCGTCACGGACGACGAGCACGTCGCTTCGGCCATCGAGTCGATCACGCAGTCCGCCCGCACCGGCGAGATAGGCGACGGCAAGATCTTCGTCAGCGACGTCGGGCAGGCGGTCCGTATCCGCACGGGCGAGTCGGACTCGGCGGCACTCTAGGGGAATCAACGAACGACCAGCAAGGACAACGCCATGAAACATACACCTCGTCGCTCATTCGGCCGCCTGTTCCTGCTCGCGCTCTTCGGCGTCGTGCTGCTGCCGCACGCCGCGCTCGCCCAGGACGTGTCGGACGAGATGTTCGCCGTCAACAACACCTGGATGCTCGTGGCGACGTTTCTCGTCTTCATCATGCACCTCGGCTTCGCCTGTCTGGAGTCGGGACTGACGCAGGCGAAGAACGCCGTCAACATCCTGTTCAAGAACACGGGTGTCGTCTCCATCGGACTGGTCACGTATGCCTTCGTCGGCTTCAACCTGATGTATCCGGGCGATTTCTCGCTCGGCCAGTTCTTCGGGTTCGCCGGCTTCGGCATCGACGCGGGCGCGGAAGGCGTAACCAGCGCCTACAACCCCGGCTACACGTACTGGACCGACTTCATCTTCCAGGCGATGTTCGCCGCGACGGCCGCCACCATCGTGTCCGGCGCCGTGGCCGAGCGGATCAAGCTGAACTCGTTCCTGATCTTCACGACGATCTACGTAGCACTCATCTATCCGATCGCCGGGTCGTGGAAGTGGGGCGCGGGTGGCTGGACCAGATGGGCTTCTACGACTTCGCCGGCTCCACCCTCGTGCACTCGGTCGGCGGCTGGGGCGCGCTCGCCGGCATCATCATTCTCGGTCCGCGGCTCGGCAAGTACGGCGCGCACGCGAAGCCGATTGCGGGACACAGCATGCCGCTGGCCACCATCGGGGTCTTCCTGCTCTGGCTCGGCTGGTTCGGGTTCAACGGCGGCTCGGTGCTGAGCGCCGACCCCGGTCTGGTGTCCCTGGTCTTCGTCACCACGTCGCTGGCCGCGGCGGCCGGGGTCATCGGCGCCATGCTCACCTCGTGGTCCGTCCAGCACAAGCCGGACCTGTCGATGGTCCTGAACGGGGCGCTCGCGGGCTGGTCGGCATCACCGCCGGCGCCGACGTGCGTCAGCGTCAACGCCGCGCTGTCTGATCGGCCTGATCGCCGGCGTCATCGTCGTCGGGGCGAGTGCTCTACATCGATCGGCGAAGCTCGACGACCCGGTCGGCGCGGTGTCGGTGCATCTGGTCTGCGGCATCTGGGGCACGCTGGCGGTCGGGATCTTCAGCGCGGACCACTCCTTCGTCACGCAGTTGATCGGCGTCCTGGCCTATGGCGCCTTCACGTTCGCGGCCGCCCTGCTCATCTTCTTCGCGCTGCACAAGAGCCTGGGTCTCCGCGTCAGCGAGGAAGAGGAGCGCATGGGGCTCGACGTCGGCGAGCACGGCATGGAGCCTACGGCGGGTTCCAGATCACGCACTAGACGGCGGTGACGAAACCGGTGCGGGCGCCAGGACCCGGGGTCGCCGGCCGGCCGTGGTTCGCAACGGAAACCCGGGCCGCCTGACGCAGCCCACCAACGGAGGAGAGAGTCAGCGTCATGTACAGATCAACCATTCGCTTCATCGTCCTAGCGTTCACCTGCGCCGCGGCGGCCGGCCTCGCCGCCACTCCCGCGACGGCGCAGGACATGGGCAACAACGGCAGCGTGAGCCTTTCCAGCGGAGTGGACATCGTCAACCAGTACTACTTCCGCGGCATCGTCCAGGAGACCGGCGGCTTCATCGCGCAGCCGTTCCTCGACGGCAGCATCAGCTTCGGCGCGGCGTCCATTACCGCCGGCACCTGGAGCAGCTGCACTCGAGAAGCGACGAAGGCTTCGGCGGAGCGCCCTCGAGCTTCTACGAGACGACTTCTACGCCGGCATCGGCGGCGCGGCCGGCCCGGTCGGCGTCGACGTCACCTACACCGCGTACATGAGCCCGCGCGGAAGCTGGGGCACGACCAAGGAGATCGCACTCGGCCTCAGCGTCGACAACGTCGCGGCGCCGTACGTGACGATGGCGTTCGAGGTGACCGGCGGTCGCGGACGGCTTCGACAAGGGCAACTACCTGGAGTTCGGCATCGAGCCGGCGGCGCCGCTCGACGATGCGCCGGTCAGTCTGTCGTTTCCGGTGTCGATCGGCATGAGCATGGGCAACTACTACGAGTACGAGATGGCAGACGGCATGATCGGCGACAGCACGTTCGGCTTTTTCAGCGCCGGCGCCTCGATCGGCATCCCGCTGAACGTTCCGGAGCAGTACGGGGCCTGGGAGCTCGCCCTCGGCGTGAACGCGCTCGTGCTGGGCGAGGGCGCGAAGGCCATCGACGGCGGGGACAGCGGGCACGAAGCTCATCGCGCTGTTCGGCCTCGGTCTCGGTTACTAGCCGCCGGCCGCCTGTGAATTTGCGACTCTGCTTCCTCCTCGGCGGGGTCACAACGTGGGAGTCGGAGGTACGCCAGCCTCCGGCTCCCGCCTTTCCGTGCCGACCGGTCCAAGCGCCCGGATCTTGATAAGATACGCCGGTTGGGGCAGTACTGGCGCATCACGCCGTCGATGGACTTTGCGAGGGGAGGGACGTTTCGATGATCGAGCGACGTCGCGTCGCACCGGGCGTGTACGCGTATGCACTGGTGATCGCGGGGTGTGTAGTGGCGACACCCCTCCCTGCGTCCGCGCAGGCAAACAGCGGGCGGATCGCCTTCAACATGGGACTCGACACGAGCCACGCCTATTTCTTCCGCGGCATCAGGCAGGAGCGGGACGGAGTCATCGTCCAGCCGTACTTCGACACTACCGTCATGCTTCTCGACGGGGGCGATGGCCTCAATTCCATCGCGTTCACGGTGGGCCAGTGGAACAGCTTTACTCCTCGGGGCGGGGCACCACGACCGGTCCGCACACATGGTACGAATCGGACTTCTTCACCGGCTTCACGTTGGGCCTGGAAAACTGGGAAGCCGGCGTGTCGTACACGGCCTATATGAGCCCGAGTCACTCCTTCGGCACGGTACAGGAGATCGGGATCAGCCTGAGCCTGGACGACACCGGCGTGACCATGCTTCCGTTGCTTCTGCATCCGCATCTCGCCCTCGCGGTCGAAGTGCATGGACAGGCTGACGGCGGCGCGAGCGAAGGGGCGTACTTCGAGCTGGGCATCGAGCCCGGCCTCGACCTAGCGGAAGGATCGCTGTCGCTAACCGTCCCCCTGACCCTGGGTATGAGCCTCAACAACTACTATGAGGACGGCGGGCTCACCAACGACACGTTCGGTTATCTCGATCTGGGCCTCGTCCTGGGAATGCCTCTGAACGTACCGGAGTCGTTCGGCTCCTGGGAGCTGACCGGAGGCGCGCACATGCTGCTGCTGGGCCGTTATCTCGAATCTCTCAACGGCGGCAACCAGTTTCAGGCCATCGGCTCCGTGGGCCTCTCCATCGGCTACTAGCTCTCCACGAACATCGAGGCTGTGATGCTTCCCTCCGACCCCGCGGCTGCGCCTGACGACACCCGGTCGCGCGGGACCCTGTCCAATCTGTCCGCGCGTCTGGTCGAAGCCCGTGAGGAGACTTCGCACCGAGGCGGCCCTGGCCCGCGCGGGCATCCGGACCCTGCACCGCTACGCGACCCGCATCGACGACATCCTGAAGGACATCTACGAGACCGGCCGCGAGCTCACGGACAAGCCGACCGCCCTGATCCCGCTGGGCGGGTACGGACGCCGCCATCTTTGCCAGTACTCCGACATCGACCTGCTGATCGTCGTCGACGGAGAGATAGGCGCACCGGAAGAACGGTTTCTCCGGGCAATCCTGCATCCGCTCTGGGATCTCGGTTTGGAGTCGGGCACCAGGTGCGGCAGATCGCGGAGTTCCGCGAGCCCGAGACGGACAACCCGGAGTACCTGGCGGCGCTGCTGGACGCGCGGTTTCTCGCGGTGACCCGAGCGTATTCGAACGCTCCGTCAAGGCCTGCCTGGCCGCCGAGTCGCCCTGGCGCGCCCCGATGCGGGCGGCGCTCGTCGATCTGGCGCGCAAGCGCCACGGGCAGTTCAACCACACCGTGTTTCAGCTCGAGCCGGATATCAAGGACGCCCCCGGGGGGCTGCGCGACGCGACCGCCATACGGCTGTTGGCGCGGATGGCCCGCGGGGCGCCGGGAGAGCCGTACACCGACGTCGGGCGCCTGGACGAGGCGGAGGACTTCATGTTGCGCGTCCGCTCCATTCTGCACATGGAGCGAGGCCACAACCTCAACGTCCTCGACCATGGACTGCAGGAGACCGTCGCGCAGCACTTCGGCTCGCCGGGCGACCAGAAGCGGAGGCAGGTCGAGCTGTTGATGAGCACCTACTACCACCATGCGCGGCGGATCGACCGCTCCATGGCGACGGTGCTCAAGTCGTCGCAGGCGCCGCCTGACAGAAACCGGACCGTCAAGCCGATCGGAGACGACCTCGAGAGCGCCTGGGACGGCATCCGGTTCGTCGACGGCACCCTCGCCTCGCTCCAGCCGCAGAGCTGGCTGCGCCCGTTCGAGGCCGCGCTGAACGAAGACGCGGAAGTGTCCGAACAGGTGCTCACCTGCATCGAACGCCACGGGGAGCGCTACGCGCCGGAGAGCTTCTTCCCCACCGCAGAGGAACGCGACCGGCTGCTGCGGGTGCTCCGTCCGCGGCCGGGTCTCTATGCACGGCTCTCCGACATGCACGGGCGCGGCCTGCTGGGCAGGATGTTCCCCGAGTTCCAGAAGGTCTACTGCCTCGTCGTGCGCGACTTCTACCACAAGTACACGGTCGACGAGCACACGCTGCGCACCATCCGCAACGTGGAGCACCTCTGCACGCCGCGGACGCCCGGCCGGAAGCGCTTTGCCAGCGTGCTCCGCGAGCTGGAGCGACCGGAAGTGCTGGTGTTGGCCCTTCTCTTCCACGACGTCGGGCAAGTGGACCAACAAGAACCACTCGGAAGAAGGGGTCCGCATGGCGATCGGCGCGTTGCGCCGCATTCGGCTCCCCGACAAGTCCATCGCCACGGTCGAGTTCCTGATCCGGCACCACCTGCAGATGTCCGTGCTGGCGTTCAGGCGCGACGTCGAGGATCCCGAGACGGCGACGCAGTTCGCCAGGCTGGTCGGCACCGAGGAGCGGCTGAAGCTGCTCTGCCTGCTGACCCTCGCGGACGTCGATGCGGTCAGCCCCGGCGTCATGACGCCGTGGAAGGAAGAGATGCTGTGGCGTCTCTACGTCGACACCTACAACCGGCTGACGCTCGGCTACAGCGACGACGAGATCGACGACGCGGACGCGGTCCGGAACGAGCTGAGCGCCCAGCGCCCCGCCGACGTGTCCGCGGAGGATCTCGACGCGTTCATCGAGGGACTCCCCCAACGCTACCTGCGCATGGTCGACCGACCGCGGGTCTACGAGCACGTCCGGCTTGCGCGCGGGCTGGAGCCGCAGGAGGTACGGTCGCTGCTCGAACAGAAGGATGCCGCGTGGGAGCTCAGCACGATTGCGTTGGATCAGCCCGGCCTGTTCGCGAACGTGTGCGGCGTCCTGTCGTACTTCGGCATGGACATTCTGCGCGGCCAGGCGATAACCAATCGGCACGGCCTCGTCCTGGACATCTTCCAGTTCGCCGACCAGGAGGGCTACCTGCGTTTGAACCGGGTGGCCGTGACGAGCTCACCGCGCTGCTCGAGGACGTCATTGCCGGACGCGTGGACATCGCCGACAAGCTGCGCGGCGGGCGTGGGAGGGTCGTCGGTCGACCAGCCGCCCGTCCGCAGCTAACCCGGCCGTTAGCGAACGATGCGCTGCACACATCACTACTCCGGCGAGTTCACAGTGCCGAGTGGTCGCGAGACGCGTGCTGCTCTATCGACTCAGCCACGTCCTGTCGGCCCACGGTTGCGACATCGACCTCGTGCTGATCTCGACGGAGGGCACGCTGGCCATCGACGTCTTCCACGTCACGAAGAACCGCGCCAAGCTATCGGACGCGGAGCGCAGACGCTGGCAAGGGCCGAGCTGTGCAGCAGACCCTCGCGCTAACAACAAACGTGAGCTCGCGTACAAGCACACCGCATGAAGATGATCGAAGCCATTGTCCGTCCCAACCGGGTCGACGCCATCAAGGACGCGCTCTCGAAGCAGGACATCTCGGGCATCACGGTCAGCGAGGTGCGCGGCCACGGCCGCCAGCGCGGCCCATACGACACGACGTGATACGCAGGGGCCGGAGTACGACATCAGCTGCATGCCCAAGGCGAAAGATCGAGCGTCGTGCTGCCGACGACATGGTTTGACCAGTACGCGGCTTGATCGACGCCATCATGGATCGCGGCGCGTACAGGTGAAATCGGTGACGGACGGGTCTTCGTGCTACCGGTCGAGCAGAGCCGGATTATTCGGACGGGTGAGCGGGACGTCGTGTAGCGAACGGGCCGCGCATCGAGCGGCGCAGCGTCTCGCGCAGGGTAGGCAATATTCGCAGAACGAGAGGTAACTGAATGACAGCGAACACGACGTGATGGCAAAGATCAAGGACGAGGGAATCCGGGTCATCGACCTGCGCTTCGTCGACATGCCGGGGTTGTGGCAACACTTCACCGTGTCGGCGAAGGAGTTTTCCGCGGACGTCTTCGACGAAGGGATCGGGTTCGACGGATCGAGCATCCGCGGATTTCAGCAGATCCAGGAAAGCGACATGCTGCTGTTCCCGGATCCGTCGACCGCCTTTGTCGACCCGTTCGCAGCCGAGACCACGCTCTGTCTCATCTGCAACGTCAAGGACCCGATCACCGGCGAGTCCTACTCGCGGGATCCCGCAACATCGCCCAGAAGGCCGAGGCGTACCTGAAGTCGACGGGCATCGGCGACACCGCCTACTTCGGTCCCGAGCCGGAGTTCTTCATCTTCGACGACATCCGGTTCGGACAGACCTACAACGAGGGCTACTACCACATCGACGCCAGCGAGGGCTTCTGGAACGCCGGCCGGGTGGAGAACCCCGACGCCGCCGGCAATTCGCGCAACCTGGGCTACAAGCCGCGGTACAAGGAAGGCTACTTCCCGGTGCCGCCGATGGACAGCCACCAGGATCTGCGCACCGAGATGCTGCTCACCCTGGAGCAGATCGGTGTGGAGATCGAGGTCCATCACCACGAGGTGGGCACGGCCGGCCAAGGCCGAGATCGACATGCGCTTCGACTCGCTCGTGAGCATGGGCGACAAGCTGCTGAAGTACAAGTACGCGTCAAGAACGTCGCCCGCCGCCACGGCAAGACGGTGACGCTGATGCCGAAGCCCCTCTTCCAGGACAACGGGTCCGGCATGCACGTCCACCAGAGCCTCTGGAAGGACGGCAGGAACCAGTTCTTCGAGGCCGGCAACTACGGCGACCTCAGCCAGATGGCGCTCCACTACATCGGGGGCGTCCTCAAGCACGCCCCCGCGTTGCTCGCGCTGACCAATCCGACGACCAACTCCTACCGGCGCCTGGTCCCGGGCTACGAGGCGCCGATCAACCTGATCTACTCGATGCGGAACCGCAGCGCCGCGGTCCGGATCCCGGTCTACTCGAACAGCGAGAAGGCAAAGCGCATCGAGACCCGCTTCCCCGATCCGACCTGCAACGGCTACCTCGCGTTCAGTGCGCTGCTGATGGCGGGCCTCGACGGCATCCAGAACAAGATCACGCCGCCGGGACCGCTCGACAAGGACCTCTACGACCTCCCGCCGGAGGAGATGTCCAAGATCGACAGCACGCCGGCCGATCTGTCCGAGGCGCTGAACGCCCTCGAGGCCGACCACGAGTTCCTGCTCAAGGGCGACGTCTTCACACCGGACGTGATCGAGACCTGGATCGCCTACAAGCGGGAGAACGAGATCGACGCGATCCGCCTGCGCGCACAACCACCGTGGAGTTCAGCGCGCTCTACTTCGACTAGTGGTCCGGCCACGTCATAATCTTCGGACACGGACATGGGTTGCAGCGCGGCATCATCGAATACAGCACGCGCCCCCGAAAGTTTAATTTTTGGCATTCTAGGGGTCTGGGCGCCGTAGAACGCAACGAAGGAGCTTCGGAGCGCAGCTCCTGGGGCGGTGCCGGGCTGGGGTTGCCAACAGGAGCTTGCGACGGGTTTTGGTCGCGACGCTAGTCGTCGCGCTATCCCGGCCGGGACGGGGTACCCGGCGCATCCGCGCATCGGGATCCCGCCGGCCCGCCTGGTGTTCCCCCCTCGCCGTCAGCCGGATCCTTGTCGGTCACCGTCCCACGGCCCTCGGTCCGGCCCTTGCCGGCGTGTCCGTGTGACGAAACGTCGTTCGGAATGCGCTACGAAATGTGCCAGGCATGACCACCCTCAGTATTCGGATTTCCGAAGATCTCGACGCACGTTTGAGTGAGGAATCGCGTGCCGCCAGGCAACCGAAGTCGTTGCTGGCGCGCCGCCTGGAGTCAGTTACTGGAGCGGAAAAAGTCGCGAGAAGTTCTCTCGGCGGCTTGGGTCGAGCCGAGGGCGCGATTGAACGTCACTAGCCACGGCCTTGGCAGCCGAAGCCTTGCCGCTGGACAACGAGTCGCTGGAATTGGCGGAACGGCGGGTTGCGGCCGACGGACAGCCGGCGAACGCAAGACGACATGACGGCTGCGATCCGGCGCGGGCAGGTCTGGATCGCCAACCTGAATCCCAATCGCGGTCGCGAAGTGGGCAAGATCCGCCCCGTGCTCGTGGTGCAGGGCGACTGGTTGAGCGCGGCGCAATCGCGTACGGTCATCGTCCTGCCGCTCACCAGCGACGTCCGTCCGGACGCGGAGCCGTTGCGTGTAACGATTCGCGCGCGCGACCGCTTGCGGATGGACTCGCAGGTCACCGTCGACCAGCCTCGCACCCTCGATCGCCGGCGGCTCGGCGACGGACCGTTGACGGAGCTCTCCGCGGAGGAAATGGTCCGCGTGGAGGAGAGCCTGCTCGCCGCGCTGGGCGTGTTCACCTGACGCGACTTCGCCGATAGACGCAAGCCGCCACGCGCGCTGCATACCATGTCGTCAATTTTCATGTATTTTTAGCGGCATGGTGTCCACCTACGACCGGCTGAGCGAGCGGCCCGGCCAGAGCTTCTTCCTGTTCGGCATGCGCGGCGTTGGCAAGAGCACGTGGGCGCGCGCGATGTTCCCGGACGCCGCGTACGTCGACCTGCTCGACGAGCGGCTGTATCAGGACCTGCTCGCGGACCCGTCGCTCTTCGCGCAGTCCATCGCACATCTGGCCCCCGGCGACTGGGTTGTCGTGGACGAGGTACAGCGACTGCCCGCGTTGCTCAACGAGGTCCACAGGTCCATCGAGACACGCCGCCTGCGGTTCGCACTGCTCGGATCGAGCGCGCGCAAGCTGAAAGCCGCCGGCGTCAACCTGCTGGCGGGACGCGCCCTGAAGAAGACGATGTTCCCGCTCACCGCCGCCGAGCTGGGCCCCGCGTTCGACCTCGACCGGGTGCTGCGATACGGATCGGTGCCGCTGGTGTGGACGAACGACGCGCCCCGCGAGGTCCTCGACGCCTACGTGCAGCTCTATCTGCGCGAGGAGATCCGCGCCGAGGCGCTGGTCCGCAACCTGCCCGGCTTCGTCCGCTTTCTGCCCGGTGGCGGCGCTGTTCAACGGGCAGGTCGTCAACGTCGCCGGCATCGCGCGAGATGCGGGCGTGGCCCGCACGACGGTGCAGGGCTATCTCGACATCCTGGAGGACACGCTGCTCGTGTACCGTCTGCCCGCGTACGAGGCGCGGGTCCGGGTGCGGGAACGCCGCCTGCCGAAGCTGTACTGGGTCGATCCGGGGGTGGTCCGCGCCGTCAAGCGTCAGCTCGGGGAGGTGATTCCCGAAGAGCGCGGACCACTGCTCGAGAGCTGGGTGATCACGACGCTCCGCGCCCACGCCGAGGTGCAGTATCTCTACGACGAGCTGTCGTACTGGGCGCCGCACCAGTCGCGGACAGAGATCGACGTACTGCTGCAACGGGGGCGCGAGTTGCTGGCCATCGAGGTGAAATCGACTGAGCGATACCACACAGGGCTGCTGAAGGGCCTGCGCGCGGCGAGGTACTGCCGGGGATTGTGCGCCGGGTGCTCGTCTACACCGGCCACCGGTCGTTCGTGTCGAGCGACGGCATCGCGGTGTGGCCCGCCGGTCGCTTCGCCGCCGCGGTGAGCCGAGGGCTGCTCTGGCCCTGATCCAACCGTAGACCGTGTGAGCGGTATGATTCCGTCAATGAGCGGCAGGGTTTCCGAGTGATGCCGCGGCGGGCGCAGCGGGGCGGAGTCGCGGTGCAGGTCATTCGGAGTCCTCTCGCGAGTGGGTCGGCGGCCGCCTGTCAACCTCCCTTCTTCATCCACGATCGCCCCGAGCCCTGCCGCCCCGAGATCGTGCTCTGGGTGGAGCTGCCGGACGGCGTCGTCGTCGGTCAGGCACTCGTCATGCCCGAGACAGGGACGGCGCCGTGGCACGCGCGCTGCGCAGCACCATGGCGCAGCCCGCGGTCGGAGCGCCGCGGCAGCCGGACGTCATCCGCGTAGCCGACACCGCCACCGCCGCCGAGGTGCGCGCCGAGGTTGCGGGAGCCATACCCGTCACGGTCGCCCCGGCGCCGGAGCTCGATGCAGTCCTCGATCACCTGATCGCGTCGATGCCGGCGTCCGGAACGAGCCGAGCTACTTCGGCTCGGGACGCGTGTCCGCCGCCGCGGTCGAGAAGCTGTTCACCGCCAGCCGCTCCCTGTGTGCGGTCGAGCCGTGGACGGTAGCCGACGAGCGGCAGGTGATCCGGATGGACATCCCGGCGCTCGGCGTCGACGGCGCCTGCCTGTCCATCGTCGGCCGGCTCGGCGAGACTCGCGGCGTGATTATCTTTCCGTCGTCGACGACTTCGAGCAACTCCTCGAAGCCATCCGAACCGGCGCCGTCGAACGCGGCGCGAGGGCGGTGGGCGCCGAGCTGCTCGGCCTGACGTTCGAGGCCGCCACCGAGCTGCCGCCGTCGATGCGGCGCGAGGCGATGGAGCACGGGTGGCCGGTGGCGGGCGCGGACGCCTACCCCGTGGTGGAACGCCGCGACCCGGACGGCACACCGCGCCCGCTCGTCGAACGGGACGTCGAGATCGCCGCGGCCTGCGCCCGGTCGCTCGCCGCGTTCTTCGTCCAGCACGCCGCCATTTTCGAGCCGGGGCGCAGCTTCGCGGCCGTCTGCGAGTCCTACACCGGCGACGACGATCGGGAGGTGCGGCTCACCGTTCCCTACGAAGCGCTCGCGGACTTCGACGGACCGAATCGTCGAACCCGAGCCGGACACGCTCCCGGCACCCGCGCCGGCGGAACCTTTCCGGCCGCGAGCCGGCCGCAACGAACCCTGTCCGTGCGGCAGCGGACGCAAGTACAAGAAGTGCCACTGCCGGCCGACGAGGCCGAGCACGCCAGCCTCCAGGCCACCGCGCCGACGCACGCGCTGGACGAACGGCTGGAACCGCCTCTGCCGGTTCGCCCGGCGGGAGTTCGGCGAGGCTGGGAAGACCACGACACGATCTTCGCGGACCCCGACGAGGCGATACAGCTCGCCGGCCCTGGTCGGTCTATTGCTTCGAGGTGGATGGGAGGACGGTGGTCGACGCCTATCTCGACTCCCGCGGACGCCACTGCTCGCGGGAGGAACGACGCTGGCTCGACGCACAACGCGCCGCGTGGCTCTCGGTGTGGGAAGTGGAGGCCGTCGATCCGGGAAAGACCCTGACCCTGCACGATCTGCTTTCCGGCGAGCGGCGCACGGTGCGGGAAACGCGCGGGTCGAAGACGCTGGTGCCGCGCGACGCGCTGCTCGCCCGCGTCGTCGACCACGACGGCGTCTCGCTGCTCTGCGGGTGCACAGCGCCCGCTGCCCCCCTATCGACACGGCCGAGGTCGTCCGGCGCGCGCGGATCGACTGCGCCGCAGGCGGGCCGTGCCGGTCGAGCGACTCGGGGCGCCGTTTTCGGACGCAACCTGATCCGGTACTGGGAGGAGGCCGTCGAAGACCTCGACGTGCGCAGCGCGATGCGCCCGACCTCCGCAACCGGGACGGCGACCCCGTGCTGCTCACGGTGGACCACTTCGAGGTGGCGCGGGGAGCCATGACGGCCATCGCCGCCGGCATCGCGGAGATGGAAGACGCGCACCAGGAAGCGCCGACGACGATTCGACGGTGTACGTGTTCCTGCGGCCCGACGATCCGGCGCGGCCGCAGGGCGAGCAGACGATCATCGGCCGGGTGCGGATGGATGCACGGGGCTCCGGATCGAGACCAACTGCGGCGCGGGCGGACGCGCTGCGCGAACGGATCGAGGCGGCCTGCGGCTCCCGAGTCCGCCACCGCGCGCGCGAGCACACGGACCCGCTCGCGCTCGCCAAGGGTCCGCGGAAACCGGCGGCCGGCGCCGGCCTCACCCGAAGAGGAGAACCTGGTGGCGGAGTTCAGGCTCGCCACTACGCCGACTGGATCGACCAGCCGCTGCCGGCGTTGAACCAGAAGACGCCGCGGGAGTGCGTGCGCACCGCCGCCGGGCGGCGAGCGGTCGATCTGCTGCTGAAGGAAATGGAGCACAGGAGACAACGCGCCCCGGGCGCACGTTTCGATTTCTCGACGATCCGTGGCGAGCTCGGCATCGCGCCCCGTTGACATGGACACCCTGACGCCGCGGGACATCTTCCTGGCGGCGGAGCTGTCGGCGGACAGGGCGGCCCGCTTCTCGAACGCTACGGGCCGCGCGACGGCGAGCCGGCCGACGGCACCTGCAGCAGCTCGCCGACGATCTGCCCAGCCGGCTGGCGCTGGGCGACCTGGTCCCCACGCTGCTCGACGTCCTCTCGACGACGCCCGATCCCGACGCGGCGCTCGTCGGATTCTGCCGCTACGTCGCGGCGCGCACGCCCCAAGGCCGCGTTCGTTCGCGAGTGCAAGCCGATCCGCGCCTGCTCGACATCCTGCTGCAGATCCTCGGCACCTCGCCGTTCCTGAGCGAGATCCTGATCCGCAATCCCGAGTACCTCTACTGGCTGCGGCAACGGCTCGACGCGCCCCCGCCCGACCGCGTCGACCACGACACCGAGCTGGACCGTCTGCTGGACAACGCGCAGGGCGTCGAGCAGCAGGTGAACGTGCTGAAGCGCTTCCAGCGGCGGGAGATGCTGGGCGTGGCGGCGCGCGATCTGTTCCGGATGCTGAACCGGGAGTCGCTGACGACGACCACCACGCAGTTGTCCAACCTGGCCGACACGATCGTCGACCGCACCCTGCGCATCGCGGCGGCGGAGGCCACCGTCAAGCTGGGTCCGCTCCCCGGACGGTTCGCCGTCATCGGCATGGGCAAGCTCGGCGGCGGCGACCTCAACTACAGCTCCGACATCGACCTGATCTACGTCTACGACGCCTCCGACGAGGAAGCCGGCGCGGCCCATGGACGCTACCAGAAGCTGGGGCGGCGTCTCACCAGCCTGCTGTCCGACCACACCGCCGAGGGCTATCTCTACCGCGTCGACATGCGCCTGCGGCCGATGGGCCAGGGCGGCAATCTCGTCTATTCCCTGAAGCAGTCGGCGCAGTACTACGAGAGCCTCGGGAGGACGTTCGAGCGGTTCGCGCTCCTCAAGGCGCGGGCCATCGCGGCGACCTGGACCTCGGACGGCGGTTCGTCGACATGGTCACGCCGTTCGTCTACCGCAAGTACCTCGATCACGCCGCCATCGAGGAGCTCGCGCGCTACAAGGCGCGGGCCGACAGGGAACATGCCCGCCATGGGGACCTCGACGTCAACATCAAGGAGGGCCGCGGCGGCATCCGCGAGGTGGAGCTGTTCGCGCAGGTGTTCCAGTTGATCTACGGCGGCGACCGGCCAACCCTGCGGACCGGCCACACGCTGACCGCCCTGGACCAGCTCGGCGCCCTCGACTTCATCGAGACCGACGTCCAGGAAGATCTCTCGACCGCCTACATTTTCCTGCGCAACATCGAGCACGGGCTGCAGGCGGCCGAGGGCCAGCAGACGCACAGCCTCTCGGCCAGCGCGCGCGGCCTGCGGGCGCTGGCGCGGCGGCTCGGTTTCGACGAGATCGAGACGCTCACCGCCGTGCTCGACCGCCACCGGGATCGCGTGCACGCCATCTACGCCAACCTGTTCACGACGAGACGGGCGAGGAAGGGCTGGCCGGGCGCGAGCTGTTCCGCCTGCTGGCCGGCGAGATCGACGACGACGAGCAGGGACGCGCACGGCTCGCGGAGGCCGGCGCGTGGAGAACCCGGACGGGGCGCTGCAGGCGATCAAGGCGCTGGACGCGGCGCCGTCGCAGGGCCGGTCGTCCTCGCGCAATCTCCTGGCGAACCTGCTGGCGTCAGTCCTCTCGAGCGAGACGCCGTTGTCCGCGCACGGGACAGGTCCTGATCCGCCTCGAGAAGGCCGTCGCCCGTGCCGGGGCGCCCGCCGCGCTGTATCGCACGCTGCTCGAGGACGACGAGCTGCGGCGCCGACTGCTGATCGGCCTCGACGCCGGCGACCTGTTCGCCGCGCGGCTCGCCGCCTACCCCGAGCTGCTCGATTTCCTGACCGCCGTGGATCTGGATCGGGATGCCTTTCGCGCCGCGGTCGTTGCGCCTTCGACGAGGTGATCGCAAACGGCGCCGACCTCCCGTCGCGCTTCGATCCCTTCCGTCGCATCAAGGCGATCGAAGAGTTCAAGGTGCTCGCCGAGTGGCTTGTCGGCCGGCGCCTCGACCTGCTGAACGACAAGCTGTCGCTCGTCGCCGACTGCGCCATCGAGGCCGCGCGAGCGGTGCGTTGCGCAGCGACCTTCCGCCCACCCGGGACGCGTCGGACCCGGACGCCGGCTGGACCGTCTTCGCCCTCGGCAAGCTCGGCAGCCGCGAGCTGACCGTGCACTCGGATCTCGACCTGGTCTTCGTCTACGCCGGCGAGACGACCGACGCGGGCCGGTCCAGCGCACCAGACAGTCGGCGGCAGAGCAGACAGGACCTAGCGCACAAAGAGGACCAGGAGGACGCGACCGTCGGCAGTACGAGAGCGACACGCGGCGTGCCGAAACCGAGGCAAGCAGCGGCTCGCGATCCACTTCCGGCCTGCAGCGCAACCTGGCGGGAACGGGCCGAGACATGGGAGCGCATGGCGTGGACGCGTTGCCGCCACGTCGGCGGCGAGTGCCGGCCGCATGACGCCGAGGTGACGCGCGAGACGTGTCGACGCCTCGTACACGGCCGTGGGAGCCGTCGGACACTCGCGCTACGCCCTGCCCAGTCCGCTCCCGCATCGAGCGCGAGCTGGCCCGCGAGGCGGCCGGCGACCATCTGGACCTGAAGCGGGGCCGCGGCGGCCTTGCCGACATCGACTTCCTGCTGCAGGTGCTGCAGATTCGGGAGGGGTCAACCCGCACGGACTTCCGCGTCGCCGGCACCCGCTGGCTGCTCGAGACCCTGCCCGAGACCGATTTCCTGCGCCCGGTGGAGGCCGACACGCTCCGCGACGCCTACTGGTTCCTGCGCGAGATGCGAGGGACCGATGCTGCGTCATCACACACGACACCGGCGCGGCGGCGCATCCGAGACCGACCACGACGCGGCGAGACGACTGCGCGACGGCGGCGGAGCGATGTCCGGAGCCGACCTGCTGGCGCGGTACCGCGAGGTCACGGGGCAGGTGCGGGCGATCTACGAGGCCGGGATGGACCGGCTTGCGCGGGGCTCGGCGTAGAGGCTGGTCGGTTGACGCCATCTCGCCCGCTACGACACGGGTCCACAACGGCGGCTACTGGTGCCCCAGGACCGGGTGCGGCACGTACGGCTCCTCGAGCCGAAGCGGCGTCGTCGCCGTCGAGCGCCACGTCGAGGCCGCGACAGCCTCGTCGAGCTGCTCGATCTTCGTCACCCCGATGATCGGGGCGGTCACGCCCGGCTGGCGAAGGATCCAGGCGAGGCTATCTGCGCCGGCGTCACCCTCCGTGCCGGCGGGCGAGCTCGACGACCCGGTCGACGACACGGAAGTCCGCGTCGGCGTAGTAGAGCGACTGGGCGTACTCGTCGGTCTGCGCGCGCAGCGTGTCGCCGCCCTCTCTTGTCCTCCGAACCGGTCGCCCGCTCGCGGTTCCCGGCCAGGAACCCGCGCGCCAGGGGGCTCCACGGAATGACGCCAATGCCCTCGGCGCGGCACAAGGGAAGCATCTCGCGCTCTTCCTCGCGGTAGACGAGGTTGTAGTGGTCTGCATCGACACGAAACGCGCCCAGCCGCGCCGTTCGGAGACCTGCAGCATCTGCGCGAACTGCCAGGCGTACATGCTCGACGCGCCGATGTAGCGCGCCTTGCCGGCGCGGACGATGGCGTCGAGCGCCTCCAGGGTCTCCTCGATCGGGGTGTGCGAATCGAACCGGTGGATCTGGTAGAGGTCGACGTAGTCCGTCCCGCGAGCCGCCTGAGCGAGGCGTCGATGGCATCGAACAGGTGCTTGCGGGACAGGCCGCGATCGTTCGGCCCGTCGCCCATCGGAAAGAACGCCTTGGTGGCGATCACCGCCTGGTCGCGTGTGGTGAAGTCGTCGAGAGCGCGGCCGACGATCTCCTCGCTGACGCCGCGGGAGTACATGTCGGCGGTGTCGAAGAAGTTGATTCCCGCGTCGAGCGCGCGCCGGATGAACGGGCGGCTGGCGTCCTCGGGCAGTATCCAGGGGCGCCACGCGGGCGACCCGAAGGTCATCGTGCCGAGGCAGAGGCGCGAGACGCGCAGGCCGGTGCGGCCGAGGTTGACGTATTCCATGGTCGTCTCGTGATGCCCGCGGCTCCGAGACGGCGGTCCGGACACACTGCACCCGCCGTGGCGTCAGCCCGCGCGGGCCGGCGGCGTCACGCCGTGGTCCCCACCGGTTCAGGGCACCGTGTGGTAGTGGCCGTGCACCGGGTCCCACACCTGCCGCGAGCCGGCTCCGGCGTCGGCGGTGAAGGTGTAGACGATGACTCCCGCGATCGCTACGAGGACCGCGATGAGCGCGTAGGTGCCGAACTTCGATCCACCGTCCTGCTTGACGGCGCAGCACTGCTTGTACTTGCGCCCGCTTCCGCACGGACAGGGGTCGTTCCGGCCGGCCTTGGCTGCTGCCATGATCTCGACTCCGCGGCCAGTATACTGCCGCACGGCCCGGGGCGAAACCCGTCACCGGCGACGGCGAGGACAGGATGACCGAACCGGACGCGACGTGCCTGAACGATGCGCACTGCCACTTTCTTCTCCGCGGGATTCTTCGCCGCGTTGGGCCGGGATCCGGCGGCCCCGCGGGTGACGGACCCGGCCGTCGATCTACCGTCCGCGCTGGGCTGGGAGCCACCGGGCGATCCGGCTCGACTCGCGGATCGGTGGATCGCGGAGCTCGACCGTCACGGCGTGGGGCGGGCCGCCATCATGGCCAGCGTCCCCGGCGACGAGGCGTCCGTCGCCGCCGCGGTGGCGCGGCACCCGTCCCGCTTCGCCGGCCTGTTCATGGTGAATCCGACGGCTCCCGGCGCCGAGGCCCGCGTCCGGCAGGGATTCGGCGAGCACGGCCTCCGCTGCGCCTGCCTCTTCCCGGCGATGCACCGCTTCGCCCTCGACGACGACGGCGTCACGGCGGTCTTTCGTGCGGCGGCGGACCGTGGATGCGCCGTCTTCGTCCACTGCGGGATGCTGTCGGTCGGCGTCCGCCGCAAGCTCGGTCTGCCGTCGCGGTTCGACGTCCGCCTCGGCGATCCGCTCGCTCTCGCGCAGGTCGCGTCCGCTTTCCCTGGCGTCCCGGTGGTCATCCCGCACTTCGGGGCGGGCTTCCTCCGCGAGACGCTGATGGCGGCCGACCTCGCTGCGAACATCCACGTCGACACCTCCAGCTCGAACGCCTGGACCAGGTACACCCCCGGCCTGACACTGACCGACGTGTTCCGCCAGGCGCTGGCGGTGCTGGGCCCGGAGCGCATCCTGTTCGGATCGGACTCGTCCTTCTTCCCGCGGGGCTGGCAGCAGCCGATTCACGAGGCGCAGTGCGCCGCGCTCGACGAGATCGGCTTGGACGCACAGGGCCGCAAGGCCGTCCTCGCCGACAACTTCGACCGCGTCTTCGGCGGCGGGTGACCGGTCGGCGGCCAAGCCCGCGAGGACCTACGGAATCAGCAGCAGCTTTCCCGTGTGGACGCTCGACTCCATGACCCGGTGCGCCTCGGCCGCGTCGGCCAGCGGGTAGGTGGCGTGTACGATCGGCCGGAGCTCGTTGGAGGCGAACCGCGGCCAGACGCGGGCCCGGAGCGCCAGCATGATCTCCGCCTTCTGCTCGATGGAACGCGCGCGCAGCGTCGCCCCGGTCACGGTCAGTCGGCGCGACATCAGCCGGGCGAGGTCGAGCTCCGCCTTCGCCCCCTCCATGAGGGCGATGATCACCAGGCGGCCCTCGATCGCCAGGCTGGCGACGTTGCGCGGCAGGTAGGCGCCGCCGATCATGTCCAGAATGACGTCGACGCCCCGGCCCCCCGTCGCCTCGTGCAGAACGGCCACGAAGTCGTCCGCGCGGTAGTCGATGGCGCGCTCGGCCCCGAGCTCGACGCAGGCCGCGCACTTGGCCGGCGTCCCGGCGGTCGCGAAGATGTGCGCCCCGAACAGCTTGGCGAGCTGAATGGCCACCGTGCCGATGCCGCTCGATCCACCGTGCACGAGCAGTGACTCGCCTGCCTGCAATCGGCCGCGATCCATGACGTTGGTCCAGACGGTGGCGTACGCCTCCGGCAGCGCCGCCGCCTCGATCAACGACACACCCCGAGGGGATCGGCAGACACTGGGGCGCCGGCGCGAGGCAGTACTCGGCGTAGCCGCCGCCGGTGAGCAGCGCGCACACCTCGTCGCCCACGGCCAGACCGGAGACCCGCTCCCCCACCGCCGCGAGGGTTCCCGACACCTCCAGCCCCGGAATGTCCGACGCGCCCCGGGGCGGCGGGTAGTTCCCCTTGCGCTGCATCGTGTCGGCACGGTTGACGCCGGCCGCCGCGACCCGGATCAGCACCTCACCCGCGCCGGGGACAGGTACCGACCGGGTCCCGATCTGCAGCGCCTCGGGCGGACCGGGCTCGGTGATGTCGACGACGCTCATGGTTTCGGGAATCGCCATCTGCATGCTCCTGGCTGTCGCAACGCGCCACGACGCCGGGTGACGTCGCGTCCGAGCCGGCGGGGCCCGGCGCGCGAGTATAATTCGTGTCGCATGAACCGGTCCCAGCCGCGTCCCGCGCCCGTCCTGCCCGGCGCCGGCCGCAGGGCGACGGCCCTTGCGCGGGCGGCCGGCTTCAGCCAGTCCCCCATCGAGGCCCTGCTCGTCGAAGGCGTCAACCGGCCCCGGTCTCGCCTACGCCGTGGCCAACAGCATCGCGTGGGCCGGCATCAGCCTGCGGTTTCTCTCGGCGCAGATTGCCGGCGAGCGGTACTCCGCGCTCCTCGGATTCCGGACGCCGGCCGAGCGCAGAAGGGGCGCGTCGCTGATCCGCAGAGTCGCGAACGACGCTGAAGAGGCCGCGTCCGGGGAAGCAGTGGCGCCATGAGCGTGCGGATTGTCCTGGTCGGCTACGGCCGGATGGGCAGGGCGATAGACGCGCTGAGCACCGAGCACGACTGCCAGGTGGTCGAACGCCTGGACGTCCACAACAACCGTCACGGCGAGGGCATCGATTCACCGTCGCTGGCCGATGCCGACGTGGCGATCGAGTTCTCGCTGGCCGATTCGGTCGCTTCCAACGTCGAGAAGCTGGCCGCTCGCGGCATCAACGTCGTCGTCGGCACCACCGGCTGGGAAGACCGGGAAGCGGAGGTCCGGCAGGTCGTGGAAAAGGCCGGGATCGGCGTGGTGCACGCGGCGAACTTCTCGCTCGGCGTCAACCTGTTCCTGGCCGTCGTGGAGCGGAGCGCGGCCCTCCTTGCGCCCTACGAGGACTTCGGGAGCTGGATCCACGAGGGGCACCACGCCGCCAAGCAGGACGCCCCGTCCGGCACCGCGCTGGCGCTTCGGACGGCGATGGAGTGGGCGGGCTATGCGCGCAGCATCGACGTCTCCTCCACGCGCGCCGGCAGGATGCCGGGTACGCACACCGTAGGGTACGACGGCCCGTTCGACACGATTACGCTGACCCACACGGCCCGCGACCGGTCGACGTTCGCGCGGGGCGCGCTGGAGGCGGCACGCTGGGTGCGCGGCAGGCGCGGCTGGTTCACGATGCGCGACGTGCTCGGTATCGACTGATCGAGGGGAGCGCCATGCAGACACGCTGGGCGGGTTGCGGCACGGCCCTCGTCACGCCGTTCACGGGGGAACGGCGACGTGGACGAGGCGGCGGTCAGGCGGCTGGCGCGGCGGCAGATCGCGGGCGGCGTGCACTTCCTGGTCCCCTGCGGGACGACGGGCGAGAGCCCCACGCTGTCGCACGCCGAGAAGCTCCGCGTCGTCGAGCTCGTCGTCGATGAGGCGAACGGCGCCGTTCCGGTCCTGGCGGGAGCGGGGGGCTACGACACGCGGGCCGTCATCGAACTGGTCCGCGACCTGGCGAGCGCCGGGGCGACGGGGATCCTCTCGGTCACGCCGTACTACAACAAGCCGACGCCGGAGGGACTCTTCCGGCACTACGGCGCCATCGCCGACGGCACCGACCTGCCGATCGTGGTCTACAACGTGCCGGGACGGACCGCCTGCAACATCGCCCCGGCCACGCTCCTCCGGCTCGCGGAGATTGCCAACGTCGTCGCGGTGAAAGAGGCCTCGGGAGACCTCGGACAGATGTGCGAGATCTGCCGCGCGGTACCGGACGACTTCTGCGTGCTCTCGGGCGACGACGCATTCACGCTGGCGGTGATGGCGCTCGGCGGCACCGGGGTGATCTCGGTCGTCTCGAACGAAGCCCCCTCCCGGATGGCGGCACTAGTCGACCAGGCCGCGGCGGGGGACTTCACGGCGGCGCGCGCCACCCACGAGCGGCTGCTGCCGCTGATGCAGGTGAACTTCGTCGAGTCGAATCCGATCCCGGTCAAGGCCGCCATGGCCGAGCTCGGGCTCCTCGACCCGAACTACCGTCTGCCGCTGACGCCCCCGGCCGCCGCCGCCCACGCGCGCATCGTCGACGTGCTGGCCGCGACCGGGCTGTCCAGGGCCGGCAGCCCCCCGGCGCGGCAGCGGCAGGCTTCGCTCGCCGGCACATGACAGCCGGAGGCGCCAAGCCGGCACGCTCCGGGTTCGGGAGTATCCCGAGCGCGGATCAGTCTCTTGGAGTTGAACCCCCATATGGAACTCGCCGAACAGATACAGCAGCTCTACGCCCAGGCGGCCGAGGCGGACCGTGACGAGGCGCGCGCCGCGTTCGCGGCGCTCAGAACGGAACTCTCCGCCGGCCGCGTGCGCGCGGCCGAGCCCGACCCGTCGTCGCCGACCGGCTGGCGCGTCAACGCATGGGTCAAGCAGGGCATCCTGGTCGGGTTCCGCTGCGGCGACGTCGTGGCGTTCGACTCCCCCAGCGCGGACTCGCCCTGGCTCGACAAGGACACGCTTCCGCTCCGCCCACTCTCCACCGCCTCGAACGTACGGCTCGTGCCGGGCGGCTCGTCGGTGCGCGACGGCGCGTATCTCGGCCGCGGCGTCATCTGCATGCCGCCGATGTACATCAACATCGGCGCCTACGTCGGGGACGGCAGCCTGATCGATCCCACGCGCTCGTCGGCTCCTGCGCACAGGTCGGCAGCGGCGTGCACGTCAGCGCCGGAGCGCAGATCGGCGGGGTGCTCGAACCGGTCGGCGCGCTGCCGGTCATCGTGGAGGACGACGCGCTGATCGGCGGCAACACCGGCCTCTACGAGGGCGCCGTGGTCAAGCGCCGGGCCGTCCTCGGCGCCGGCACGGTGCTGACCGGGTCGACGCCGATCTACGATCTGCCGCAGGGACGGATCATCAAGCCGGTCGCGGGCGAGCCGACGGTGGTGCCGGAAGGCGCGGTCGTCGTCCCCGGGGCGCGCGCCGTCACCAGCGGCGCGGGACCCGACTGGGGGCTGTCGCTCGCCACGCCGGTCATCGTCAAATACCGCGACGACCGCACGGACACGCGAACGGAGCTGGAAGCATGGATCCGGTAGCCGCACCGCTCGTCGACCTCGCCCGCAACCTCATCGACATCGACTCGACCAGCGGCAGCGAAGCCGCGGTGACGACGTGGCTCGCGCGCTGCCTGCGCGAGCGGGGCTACACGGTCACCGAGCAGCCGGTCGTCGACGACCGGGTCAACGTCATCGCCACCGTCGGTGCGACGGAACCCGAGATCGTCTATTCGACGCACATCGATTGCGTCCCGCCCTTTTTTCCGAGCAGGGTCGAGGGCGACACGCTGTACGGCCGGGGCGCCTGCGACGCCAAGGGGATCCTGGCGACCGAGATCATGGCCCTCGACAGGCTTCGCGACGCCGGCGAGACCCGCGTCGGCCTGCTCGTCGTGGTCGGCGAGGAGAACGGCAGCCACGGCGCCCGCGCCGCCAACCGGCTCTCGAACCGCTGCCGGTACCTGATCAACGGCGAGCCGACCGACAACCGCCTCGGCGCCGCCACGAAGGGCGCCTACCGCGTCCGGCTCTCGGCCACCGGACGCGCGGTCCACTCCGCCTACCCGGAGCTGGGCGACTCGGCAATCGAGAAGCTGCTCGACGCTCTGATCGCGCTGCGGGACCTCGATCTCCCGGTCGACCCGGTGCTCGGCGCCACCACCTACACGGTCGGCGTGCTGTCGGGGGGCGTGGCCCCCAACGTGGTGCCGCCCGGCGCGGAGGCGGACGTCAACTTCAGGACCGTCGAGCCGGCGCCGCGCGTCCGCGAGCGGCTCGACGCGTCGCTGCCCGGCTCGGTGTCGATCGAAGACGTGATGGTGGTGCCGCCGGTCCGCCTGACAACCCTGCCCGGCTTCGATACCGCCGCCTTCTCGTTCACCACCGACATCCCGTTCCTGACGTCGTGGGGACAGCCGCTGCTGGTCGGCCCCGGATCCATTCACGTGGCCCACACGGCGGAAGAGCACGTGAAGCTCGACGAGCTGGTGCAGGCAGTCGACCTGTACGAGAAGCTCGCGCGGGATCTGCTGGCGGCCACATCCTGACCTCGCCTCGCGACGACGAGGGTTGACCCGGCGGACCGCAGGAGCCGCCTGTTCGCTACCGGCGCACCACCTCCGCGTCGACGATCTCCACCCGTTCGACCGGGGTCTCCCCCTCCGTCGCCACCGCCTCGATCCGGTCGACCACGTCGAGACCCTCCACGACCACGCCGAACACGCTGTAGACGCCGTCGAGCGCCGAAGCTGCGGCCGTCACGATGAAGAACGACGTAGACGCGCTCGCCGGGTCGTCGAGCCGCGCCATCGAGACGATGCCGCGCACGTGCCGCGTGTCGTTGAACTCCGGCTGCAGGTTCTGCACGAAGCGCTGCTGGCGGTCGGTGAGCGGCTGGCGGCGGGTCGGCAGGTGGCCGCTCTGGATGACGAAACCGGGTACGACCCGGTGGAAGGCGATGCCGTCGTAGACGCCGGCGTCTGCGAGCCGGAGGAAGTTGCGGACGTGGTTCGGGGCGCGGTCCGGATACATGTCGATCGCGATACGGCCGTGGGTGGTGTCTAGCACCGCCCGGAAGGCGGCCAGCTCCGCGTCGGTCTCGGTGGTGAACGGAGGAATCTCGGGCGGCGGCTTGTCGCGAATCGTCACCCGGCGCACGACGACGCGCTCGGCGGCGCGCCCCTCGGCGTCGACCGGGGTCTCGGAGATCCGCGTGACGACGTCCATGCCGTCGGCGACCTGGCCCCAGATGGAATGCTGGCCGTCGAGCCCCGGCTGATCGACGATGCAGATGAAGAACTGCGACCCGCCGCTCCCCGGCTGTCCGGGCACGAGCACCGCCGAGACCGTGCCCCGCACGTGCCGGGCAGCGCTGAGCTCGGCGTCGACCAGCCCGAGACCGCCCCGGCCGTACTCCGCGGCCCGCTCCGGATCGCTCGTGAACGGGTCGCCGCCCTGGACGATGCCGTTGCGCACCATGCGATGGAACGTCGAGCCGTCGAAATGGCCCTCCCCGGCGAGCTGCATCACCAGCCCGACGTGATTGGGTGCAAGATCGGGGTGGAGATCGATGGCGATTGCACCGAGATCGGTCTCGAAGACCGCCTGCTTGCCGCTCATCTCCTCGAGCGTGAGCGGGGTGACGAACGGTTCGCCGGCCTGCGCGGCCAGCGCCGGAACCGCCGCCGCCAGCCAGACCAGCAGTGTGAGCACTGCACCAGATTTCATCTGCACACCTCGGCTGCACGTCTCGCACCGATCTAATAGCATGATCGGATGCCTCTGCTGAACGAACCCGAGCCACCGCCCCGCTCGCGCCGGGGATGGCTGTACGTCCTGATCGTACTCGGCCTGGCCGCCGGCGCGGGCTACTACCTGTACCTGTCGCGGTTTCAGACGCCGCTCGACGACGGCGAGCGCCGCGCGGCGGTGGAGACGCCGCGGACGTCGCGTCCCTGCACCCGCTGCCCCCGCCGCACCGGAGAGCGCACCGGCCGAAACACTTGCGCCGGAGCCGGAGCCGGAGCCCGAACCCGAACCCGAGCCGGAACCCGAACCCGAGCCGGCCGCCGCCCCCGCCCGCGATCGTCCTGCGGGTGACCAGCGACGTCGAGGGCGCCGAGGTCTTCATCGACCGCCGCTACGCCGGGACGACGCCGTTCGAGTCGTACGAGGTCGAGCCCGGACGCCGCCGCATCAACGTCTCGGCCCCGGGCTACGAGGGCCATGCCGAAGACGTGGAGATCGACGGCGACCTGACGAGCGTCGACGTGCGCTTCCGGCAGGTGCGCCTGGACCAGCGCGTAGCCGTCGTCCACAAGCACCGCTTCGGCGAGTGCGAGGGGCACCTGGTGGCCACGACGCGCGGGATCGCCTATCGGACCGGCGACGACGACGCGTTCGAGGTCGGGCTCGACGGACTCGAAGAGTTCGCGGTCGACTACGTGGCGCACAATCTCCGGCTCAAGGTCCGCGGCGGACGGACCTACAACTTCACCGACGGCCAGGAGAACGCGGACGCGCTCTTCGTGTTTCACCGGGCGGTCGAGGAGGCCCGAGACCGGCTCGCCCGCGGCGAGACGCCGGCCGCTCCATGATCCCGCAATCGCCGACCCGCTGCCCGTGGGCCGGGTCCGACCCGCTGTACCGCCCGTACCACGACGAGGAATGGGGAGTGCCGCTGCACGACGACCGGCGCCTCTTCGAGATGCTGGTGCTGAAGGCGCGCAGGCGGACTGAGCTGGCTGACGATCCTCCGCCGGCGGGAGGGGTACCGCAGCGCCTTCGACCGGTTCGACCCGCGGGCGGTGGCGCGCTACGGGCCGCGTGACGTGGAGCGCCTGCTGGCCGACGCCGGGATCATCCGGAACCGTCTGAAGATCGCCTCGGCCATCAACAATGCCCGCGCGTTCCTCGACGTGCAGGAGCAGTTCGGCAGCTTCGACGAGTACGTCTGGCGGTTCGTCGACGGCCGGCCGATGCGGAACGCCTGGACGACGCACGAGGAGGTCCCGGCGCAGACGCCTGTTTCGAACGCGCTGAGCAAGGACCTCCGCAAGAGGGGATTCACGTTCGTCGGCCCGACGATCTGCTACGCCCACATGCAGGCAACCGGCATGGTCAACGACCACCTGGTCGGCTGCTTTCGCCATCGCGAGGTGCGGCTCATGGCCGACTGACGGCGCGGATCCGCTGCAGAACGATAGCGGCCGCGTGCGCCACGTTCAACGAGTCCACGGCCGGGGCGATGTCGATCCTGACCCGCTCGTCACACCGGTCGAGCGCCGTCCGGCTCACGCCGTCTCCTTCGTTGCCGAATAGCAGAGCGACCCCCGCTTCGCAACCGCGGCGCACGAACGCCTCGATCTCGGTCGCGGGTTGCAGCGGGGTGAGGGCGACGACGCGGGCTCCCGCTTCTCGGATCCGCTCGAGGATGCCCGGCCACTCGCCCGCCCGGACCACCCGAAACGGAAGCTGCAGGGTCGTCCCCATCGACGTGCGGATCGCCTTGCGGTAGAGCGGGTCCGCGCAGGTCGGCGACAGCACTATCCCGGCCGCACCGAACGCCGCGGCATTGCGGAAGATCGACCCGACGTTGTCCGGATCCGATACGCCCTCGAGCACCACGAGCGGGCTTCCCGGCGCAACCGGCGACAGTCGGGGATCATCCTCCCCGAGCGCGGGACGCTCCCCCAGCGCCAGGCAGCCGCGGTGGAACCGGAAGCCGGTGACGAGCCGCAACTGCGCGGAGTCGGCGACGTAGACGTCGAGCTCGCGTTCGCCCCTGCCGGCGGCCAGGGCCGGTTCCAGCCCTTCCAGTGCGCCGTCGATCACCAACAGCGCCCGCGTGCGGAAACGGGACGCCAGGAGGCGCTCCACCGCCAGCCGCCCTTCCGCGACGAAGAGCCCGCGGTCGCGCATCAGCGCCGGGTCGGAGACGACGCGGAAGTCGTCCAGGCGGGGATCGTCGACCGCTGCGACTCGAACGCGCTCGATCGCCACCGCTACGCCGACCGGACCACCTGCCGTCGGCTGCGGTGCCGGTCGAGCACCTCCAGGCCGATCTGCTTGCTCAGATAGACCTTGGACTCGCGGTTGTCGTTGCGTCCGGCTCGAACTTGATCACGTTGAACTCGAGCTGGTCGAGGGTGCTCCGCATGTCGTAGAAGCAGTTCTTCGTCTTGACGACGATCTCGCTGAACCCGTTGTCGTGGGCCCACGCCTCCTGCTCCTCGGTCAGGGCGCGGAAGAAGCCCCGGCGCGCCAGTCGCGGCGCGTGCCGCCGAGCCAGTTGTAGAGCACCTTGCGATCCTCGAACTCGACCGACGGCCGCAGCCGCGCGACCAGGTCGGCCAGCTTCGGCTCGGTGTCGTGCGCCCGGACCTCGTGCGAGACCTTGTAGGCGACCGGCACGACCGTCGAGGGATCGTCCGGCAGCGGCGCCTCCGCCATCAGGATCTGATGGTCGCGCTCGTCCAGTCGCCGGACCACTTCGGTAGCCGTCTTCTTGCTCGGGAACTCGCCGAAGTACTCCTCGATGTACTCGATTTCGAGCGCGCCCTGTTGCAACCCGTACTCACGGATCCGATACTCCATAGCGATTCGCGCGAGCATCATACACTGCGGGTATGCCGGAGCTTCCGGACGTCGAGGTCTACGTCGCGTGCCTGGCCGAGCGGGTCATCGGAGAGCGGATCGAGCGCATCCGGCTGCTGCGACCGTTCGTGCTCCGCTCGGTCGCCCCGCCGCTCGACAGCGCGGAAGGCCGGACGGTCCACAGCGTGGAAAGGCTCGGCAAGCGAGTCGTCATCGGGCTGTCCGAGGACCTCTTCCTTGTCCTGCACCTGATGATCGCCGGCCGCCTGCGGTGGCGCGACCTCGGGACCTGAATCCCGCGGAAGCTCGGCCTCGCGGCGTTCGACTTCGCCAACGGAACGCTGTTGTTGACCGAAGCCGGCTCCATCAAGCGCGCAGCGTTGCACCTGGTCGCCGGCCGCGACGGCCTGCGGGCGCACGACCGCGGCGGCATCGACGTCCTCGCCGCCGACCTGACCCGCCCTTCCGTGACGCGCTCCTCCGCGAGAATCACACGCTCAAGCGGAGCCTCACCGATCCGCGCCTTTTCTCGGGCATCGGCAACGCCTACTCCGACGAGATTCTGCACGCGGCAAGCCTGTCGCCGCTGAAGCTGACGGGGCGCCTGACCGCGTCGGAGATCGCCCGGCTGCACGAGGAGACGCAGTCGACGCTGCGCGCCTGGACCGCGCGGCTGCGGCGCGAGACCGGCGACCGGTTCCCGGAACAGGTGACGGCATTCCATCCCCAAATGGCCGTCCACGGCCAGTATGGCATGCCGTGTCCCACCTGCGGCTCGCTCGTCCAGCGCATCGTCTACGCCAGCAACGAGTCGAACTACTGCCCCCCCTGCCAGACCGGGGGGAAGCTGCTCGCCGACCGCGCCATGTCGCGCTTGCTGAAGAGCGACTGGCCGCGGTCGCTGGACGAATGGGAGGCGATGAAGGAGGAGCGAAACGCAACCGGCGCCGGTCATTGATAGCAATGCAATCATCGATTGCACTCTACGCGATGGGTGAAGGCAAGTCGTGGCGAGCATCACGATAAGAAGGCTCGACGATCGCTTGAAGCGCAGGCTGCGGGTTCGCGCCGCCGAGAACGGCCGCTCGATGGAGGAGGAAGCTCGGGTCATTCTGCGCGTAGCACTCGACCGTGAACCCGCGGCGCCGGTAACGAACCTGGGCACGGCGATCCACGATCTGTTCAGGCCCTTCGGGGGCGTTGAACTCGACATCCCGCCGCGAGAGCCGATGCGAGAACCGCCGCGCTTCGATTCAGCCCTCCGCCGATGGTGGTCGTCGATTGCGATTCCCTGGTGACCGGGTTGTCGCCACAAGGAACGTCGCGCACTTCACGGAAGAGAGTCGAAGTCACGACCCCTGGCCAGACCGCCAGGACACCACACCTGCCGATCCGGACGACCAGGATCACGGAAGGACGGCGCGGAACAGGGCGCCGCCGTGCCCAAAGACTCCCGGTCGCGACAAGGACAGCGGTATACGCCGGGCGTAGCGGAAAGACTCGTCGCGCCGGTTAGATCGGAGACCGGCCAGCACCACCGCCACCTGGATTTTTTTTTTTTTCTTTCTGTCGCGACGGTCCGCCGCCGCAGATCGAGGGTAAGGGCGTTCTCGCCCGATCGCCGGCGAGCCGCCTCGACCTCGACCAGCTCCCAGCGCGTCGTGGATTGCCGAGGTGCTGGAGTGCGTCCAGCGTCAGGGTCGGGGGCGGCGGTCCCGGAAGGGAGGGGGGGGGGGGGGGGGGCCCGTAGTGCTCGCTGCGTACCGAGTCCAGCTCGTGCGCGATCCGGCCGGCCGGAATCTCGTAGCCCTCGAGCGCGCGCTTGAACAACTCAGCGACGCTCGAACTCTCTACGAACCACCGAGTCGGCGCCCAAAACCGCTTGAGGGTCTATGCGCGACGTTAGAGGGGTGGGGGGGTGGGGGGGGGGGGGGGTGGGGGGCGGGGGCGGGGTGCTTTTGGGGGGGGGGGGGGGGTGCCTGGTGGCGGGGGGGGTGGGATGGGGGGGGGGTGTGCTTTTGCTGGGGGGGGAGCCAGGGGGGGGGGGGGGGGGGGAGGGGGTCGCCCGGGGCCGCTGGGGGGGCGGTTTGCGGGGCGTGCGGCTGGGGTGGGGTGGGTGGTTTGTCCTGATTTCAGGGGGTGAGCGACCTGGTTTTTATCCTGGGGGTGGGGCGGGGGGGGGTGTCGGGTCGAGCGGGGGGGGGGGGGGGGGGGGGGGGGGGGCGGGCGGGGGGGGGGGGGAGGAGGGGGGGCGGTGGGGGGGGGGGGGTGGGGGGGGGGGTGGGGGCGGGCGGGGGGGGGGCGGGGGGGAGGGGGTGGGGGGGAGGGACGGGGAGATGAGAGCGGCAGTGCGAGCCCGGGGCCGCGGCCAAGCCGCGCCGCTCCTCCTGGACGACGGGATGGCGAAGACGATGATCCGGGCGTGGGCCGCCCCGCGGACGCGCTCCAGCAGCGCGTGCCGCGTGCCGTCGCCGTAGACGGCCGGCAGCCCGTCGGCGCGCGGCCTGACGACACGAGCTCGAGGCTCTGAATCATGGACCGCGACAACGAATCCCCGCCGCCCGAGATGCGCCGAGATAGCGTCCCGGCAGGACCGTAGACGATGACGACGGCGTGGGTCGCGGTAACCGGCGGCCATCTGGTCGCCGTCCGGCCGCGCCGCCCGCCGTTCGCGCGACTGCTCGGGGGCCTGCGGTCCGCATCGCGACCGACTCGCACGGCGCGGCCGACCGAGGAGAAAACGGCGTCGCCAGAGCGAGAGGGGCGGCCACCGACAGGAACGTCTGGTAGTCTCGCGGCGAACAGGCCCAGTGGGAGCCCGGCCCGCGCGCCAGCCGAACGAGAACTCGCCCGACCTGCGCCAGACCCAGGCCGCCCGGAGCGCCGTTCCACCGCCGGCCCCGAGTCCGTGGCTCCGGTGCGATCAAGGTCTTGACGACACGATCAGCAGGGGCGCCGATGACCACCAACGGCCGTTGCACGCAGCGACAGTCGAGCAGCATGCCGATCGACGTGAAGAAGACGCGCTGAACAGCACGCGGAACGGAATGAGTCGGAGACGCTGCTGGCCGTACTCAGAATCCGAGATGATCAAGCCCGCGAGAAACGCACCGATGGCCAGAGAGAAACCGAACGCGGCGCTGACGAGAGCAGGTGCCTATGGCGAAGAACCCGACGGCAGAGCGTGAGAGATCCGGTTGCGCCTCGGCTGCCCACCCGTGAGCGTCCAGGCGCACCGCGACCCGCCCGCCGACCACAAGCGCCGCCCATCGCACCGACGCTGCCCAGCACCGGTCCAGCGCGGGCCATGCGGGCCGCGCGGTCGCCGCCGCAGCGGGCAGCAGCGCCTAAGGAGAACGAGTGCAGAGGTCCTGAAAACAGCAGGAACGAAACCGCATCCCCACGTGCGGCGGTCGAAGCTCGCCGCGGTCCGCGTACAGCTTCGTCACCGCCCAACAAAAGAGGGATGAAGGGGACAGAGAGATTTCGATCAGGGCGCCGTAGAAGGAGCGCACTGCTATCGGCAGGTCCAGGGCGGTTCGGCGGCCGATCGCCAGCCAGCATGCCGGCCATCTGCGCGCCGCCGGCCACGACCACCGAGCGCCCCCAGCGCAGACGTCGGAGAGCGACAGATCCAGAACGATCTCGAACAGCAGCAGCACGACGCCAGATCTCGGAAAGCGCGGCCACCGCCTCCGGGTCGAATCAGCGCCACCCGGACGGTTTCCGATGAAAGATTACCACGCGGGAAGACGACGGAGCGGGGGCAGGCGCGGCGATGCGCCAGCGCACGACCGGCAGGGCAGCCGGCGATGACTTTTTCGTTCGCGTACGCCCCCAGGTACAGAAGGAAAAACGACGACAAAAGGTCATCACTGAAAGTCAGCCAGAGGCGAAAGGGCGGCCGGGGCACGACACGGCCCTGGTCGTAGGCCGAGGTTTGCGGCAAAGCAGCCACATAGCTCGAACCTGCGCCAGAATAAACCCAACGCCACAACAGTAAGAATTAACAGGTCTTCGAACACTTAGACAGACGCGAAAGGCGATAACGACCCGCACAACATGACCTCTCGGCGCGCCCGCCACCCCGGGCACGAGCGGTCGAATCCACACACACGTACTCGCAGAGATCCGGCATGCGCGAAGTAGGTCCGCTGACGCTGGCCGCCGGGGGTCATCGCGGCGCTCTCGGTCAGGATCGGAGACGGAGATGCGCGCCGTCGAGCAAAATATACCCGAAACAAGCTTGACAAATTCTCGCTGTTACCCCGTACGGGACAAGGAAGGCCCTGATCACAACCATTACCACATACACTGATTAACGCCAAGAAAAAATCCCGACCAAGTCACAAGGAAAACGAACGAAGGGACGTGACAGAGACAAAGCCACTCGCTAGAATAACCCCGATGGATAAGAGCCCTCGCGATAATGAGGGAGGGCCGAGCCGAGGTGGACAGTCAACATGGGCCAGACAAAGGGGGAGAACAAACATTCATGGTTTGGGAGTGTGAACCCGGCCGGAATACGTAGACGCACTCCCGGCGACAACACTCGCGGCGAAGTGCAGTCATCAATCACAGCGAACCGACACCTCGAGCAAAAGCCAGCGTCGCGGTACAACAGCGCATCTGACCCACCAATGATAGCGACCAACGAAAGGCGTAGTTAGTACGCTATGGTATGCTCGTAACCCGTTGCGCGAGAAGTAACCAATCAGGAGCCCATCCAAGAACGCGCAGAATTCCGGGAGAGGAACCAGGAGCAACCGCTCCCCAGAGATCTCGGATCCGAAGTCCAGCCCCGAATCGCGACAGAAGGCGCTAAACAGAACGACTCGTGACACACCGTAATACAGAGCAGGCACGATCGACAAAGACTGACGATCAGGCCACTGGTACACAAGAGCAACGTAATCCAGTACAGCATGAGCCATTGGACCGGAGACAATCGCCTCGGAATAGGTAAAGCGGCAACACAGTAACACTACTCGGGAACCAACAAAGCAACCCCAGCCAAGAACACACGCAGCAAAGGTCACCTGGACCGCCCTTGAACCACCCGGCACAGCGTGAGCTGCAGGACCACAGACCGTTACGACTCCCCGAACAGTCCGGGGTTCAGACCCGGACAATAACCACGCCGCGCCAAGCAGACATGCTGAGAACAAAACGTGTAAAAAGGAGAGCCTCGCTGTAAACGTCAGAGTGAAACTGGAACAGTGACCGGTAGGAACAGAGGTAAAGGATAACCGCGTGCGCAAAGCCCAAAGCCATCCGAGCGAAAATCTCCTCGGTTCACGCCCTGAATAGGAGTGTGAGTAAAATAGAGCAATCCAAGTATAGCAATGAATGCGTATACGGAAAACGAGGAAGATATGAAGGGGCATCAAGACGAGCGACAAGTTATAGATGCGGCAAAAACAAATAAATCCGATACAGAGCGCAACCACCGGACTCAGGCGAAAAGATACGTCGGTTGAAAGGCACGGGATAGTCGAAAGTACCAATGGCCCCGAAAGAACCAGAAGGGGCGCGCAGGACGCAAGGGGCTTCAATGATGCGAGGGGCGAACGCCAAGGGCAGAAGGACAGAGAGGGGGTACGGCGGAACATGAAAAGAGCAGGCAGTGCAACGAAAATGCCAGCGATCGAATGAAAAAGCCTCCAACCAATCCACAAGCAAACGCCCAAAGAACAAATAAATTACAGAAGGAACTGAACGAATGCATAGCAAGAAACTAATCAATTAGCCCTAAAAGAAAACGACAAAGAGAATAAATTAAAGATACACAAAAACCACGGCAAAACCAGGTAAGAACAACACGATGAAACCACCAGAACAAGGGCAGAAACAGTAACACATACGCCACTCCGCAAAGACGGACCGAGATGAGCCCAAATACATAAACACGGAACGCGGACACACACAAAAAAATTGGGGAGCGACACCAAAAAAAGAGCGCCGATTTATTATGAAAGCACCGGCAGAGATGACAAGTAATATTATAGGCGAATTGGGAGATATGCAAAAGTACGAAAGCTTCTGCGAGCACGCAGATAATGTAACGAAGTACGGACGTTAAAGAAACAGCGTGCGCAGATAGCAAACACAGCGAAGAGGTATAGAAGAGCTAGCAGCCGAGCATAGGGGTGAAGAACTGAAAGACGGGGGTGGTGTTGAGAGGATCGGGCGAGTCGAGACGCGAACGAGCCCAGACGGGGCGGGCGGCGCGGGAGCTGTACGAGCACGCGCAGGCGCTGCTGGCGGAAATCGTTGCGATGCGCGGCCTGACCGCGCGTGGGATCTACGGCTTCTGGCCGGCGACCGCCGACGGGGATACCAGACTCCCTCCGATGTTATCCGCACGAGCACAGGAAACGGAAAGGCCAGCCGGAGGAGGGGGAAAGGCACGGAGAGGGAGCGCGAACAAAATGGACTCCCAGGAAGAAGGATAAAGAAGGAGGGCGCTCGGTGACCGCGCGCAGCGGTCGCTGGCCGACTTCGTAGCGCCTCGCGAGTCGGGGCGGACCGACCACGTCGGAGCGTTCGCCGTCACCGCCGGGATCGGCGCCGAGGACCTCGCGCAACGGTACGAGCAGTAGGACCACGACGACTACCACGCCATCATGGTCAAGGCGCTGGCCGACCGGCTGGCCGAGGCGTTCGCGGAGATGCTGCACGCGCGACGTGCGCCGGGAGTGGGGCTACGAGTCCGGCGGGTCACACTCCAACCAGGATCTCATCGCGGAGCGCTACCGCGGGATCCGTCCCGCGTTCGGCTATCGCGCCTGTCCGGATCACAGCGAGAAGTTCAAGCTGTTCGATTTGCTCGACGCGCGCGCGGCCGGTCTCGACCTGACCGAGAGCGCCGCGATGACCCCGGCGGCCAGCGTCAGCGGACTCTACTTCGCGCATCCGGAATCGCGGTACTTCACCGTCGGCCGGGTCGGCGCCGATCAGGTGGCGGCGTACGCCGCGCGCAAGGGGCAACCGATCGGCGAGGTCGAGCGGTGGCTGGCCGGCAACCTCGCCTACGACAAGGCCGTCGCCCCGGCCGCCGTCGCCGCGGGCTGACTTCATGGAGGACCTCGGTGTCCTTCTGGACCTGGCGATCATCGCCGGGCTGGCCCTGCCGGTCGTGGCGCTGGCGCATCGCCTGCGCCTGCCCCCGCTCGTCGGCTTCCTCGCCGTGGGAATCTTCATCGGACCGTCCGGGGTGGCGCTGATTCCCGACCCGGAGGCGGTGGCCGCGCTGTCCGAGATCGGCGTCGTGCTGCTGCTGTTCGAGATCGGTCTGGAGCTGTCGCTCTCCGACGTGCTGCGCTGGGGGCGCTCGGTGGTCGTGGCCGGCGGCGCGCAGATGGCCGGCATGCTGGCGCTGGCGATCGCCGCCGGAACCGCCCTGGACATGCCGATAGGCAGGGCGCTCTTCTACGGCGCCCTGATCGCGATGTCGTCGACCGCGGCGGTGACGAAGCTGTACGCGGACCGCGGCGAGCTCGACACGCCGCACGGGCGGGAGGCGGTGTCGGTCCTGCTGTTTCAGGACCTCTGCATCGTTCTCCTGATGGCGCTGCTGCCGCTGCTGGCGGCGACCGGCGCGGGGCCCGACATGGCCGCGTTCTGGACCCGGATGCTGGGCAGCGTCGGTGCGATGGCGGCGCTTGTGGTCGGCGGGCGGGTCGCGGTGCGCTGGACGCTCGACCGGGTGGCAGCCGAGCGCAACCGGGATCTCTTCACGCTCTGCGTCGGGTCCTTCGCCATAGGCACCGCGCTCGTCAGCGCCGCGTTCGGTTTCTCTCTGGCCATCGGGGCGTTTCTCGCGGGGCTGATCATCTCGGAGTCGGAGTACGGCCAGCAGGCGCTCTCCGACGTCATTCCGTTCCGCGTGCTGTTCAGCGGCGTCTTCTTCACGTCGATCGGCATGCTGCTCGACCTGTCGCTGCTGGTGCAACGGCCGTTGGTGGTTCTCATCGGCGCGACCCTGCTGATCGTGGCGGTCAAGACCTTGATCGCGACCGGAGCCATCGTACTCCGGGGCCGGCGGCTGGAAACGGCGCTCCGGAGCGGCCTGGGTCTGGCGCAGGTCGGCGAGTTCTCGTTCGTGCTGGCCGCGGCCGGGCTCCCACTGGGCCTGTTCGCCGGCGATGACTACCAGACGTTCCTGTCGGTGGCCGCCCTCTCGCTCATGGCGACGCCGTTTCTCATCGGGTCGGCCCGCGCCGTGGCCGAGTCGGTCGCGATGCGGACCGCAGGCCCCGACAGTCGCGCGACCGGCGGCGGCGCGGACCGGGACGGCGACCAGATGGCCGCCGGTTACCGCGACCACGCCGTCGTCATCGGCTACGGTCTGGCGGGACGCTATCTCGCGCGCATGCTGCGGGCGGCGGGGATTCGTTGCGCGGTCATCGATCAGAGCCTCGAGCTCGTGCGTCAGGCGCGCGCCGACGGGCTGCCGGCCGTCTACGGCGACGGCACGCGGCACGCGCTGCTGGAGCGCGTCGCGGGCGCGCACGCCCGGATCATCGTCTTCGCCATCCCGTCGTCCATGGAGGAGCGGCGCGGCGTGGCCGCGGCCCGCGGGCTCGCACCTGCCGCTCGCATCGTCGTCCGCACCCGCTACGTGCGCGCCATAGACGACCTCAAGCGGTTGGGCGCCGACGCGGTGGTCGTAGAGGAGTTCGAGGCGTCGCTGGAGTTGTTCAAGCGCGCGCTCGAGGGCTACGAGATTCCGGCCGGCCGGATCGCGCACGAGCTGGATGCGGTACGCAGCGAGCACTACGGGCTCCTGCGCGGGACCGCCGCCCCCGACCTGACGCTGGACGCACTCCAGCACCTCGGCATCCACGACGCGCTGGAGCTGGTCGAGGTCGAGGGCGGCTCGCCGGCGATCGGCGAGAACGCCAGGACCCTCGATCTGCGGCGGCGGACCGGCGCGATCCAGGTGGCGGTGGTGCGGGACGGGGCGCCGATCTACCGGCGCGACGAGGCGTTCCGCTACGCGCCCGGCGATACCGCGGTCCTTGTCGGCGACCGGGAGTCGTTGGGCACGGCGGCTGCCCTGTTCCGCGCCGTCCGTCCGTGATCCTGGTCGTCCGGATCGGCAGGGGTGGTGTCAGGCGGTCTGCCAGGGGTCGATGACTTCGACCTCTGTACCGTGGAAGTGCGCGACGTTCCTGGTGGCGACAACCGCGTCACGGGAACGCGCAATCGACGACCACCATCGGCGGAGGGCTGAATCGAAGCGCGGCGGTTCTCGCATCGGCTCTCGCGGCGGGATGTCGAGTTCAACGCCCCGAAG
>CASHTH010001440.1:0-18371 GCA_030341885.1 Geodia barretti | reverse complement strand
TTCCTAATGACTTGTACTTAGTGTAAAGATCGAATTTTGATCCCACTTCTTTATAAATAAAAATATGCCTTTTACAAAGTCTCATTAAACATGGCGAATTCTTCTCATCATCATAGTGATTTACATTTTTGACAAGCATATCTCAAACACCATAATACACACGAAACTGCGCGCACTGATGAAATTCTGTTACCTACATAGTACGGAACCAGACAAAGATTGTGCACTTCAAACTTTGTCATTGATACAAAAGCAAGATCTGTCAAATAACAGCACACCAGGTCATTATTATTTAGCATATGGCAGCTATTTTTCCTTGGATAACAGCAAGTTTTAACCCTCGGCGTGCATGCCCCAGAGGGTTATGGTACTTGGTTTGTTTGTCTGTCTGTCTGTCTGTCTGCTCTGCTCTGCTTAGTCTCACATCTCGTGCTATGACATGCACAACACAGGACACTGGATTATCAATAAAAGTTGTTTTCTCTAAACCACTTACTAAAATTTAGGAAGTGTTTTGTATACCACAGCCTAGTCCACCATTTTGTGTATGCAGGACTGACACGCTCATGTGTTTTCGTGACACAATGCACATAAGCCTGTGCCGTCATTAGTGGATTAAAATTTCAACATACGCAATTTATACATTATCCTCACAATTTACTTATGGCACATACAGCAAACTTTTGACTGGTAGGCTTAGTAACACATATGGTTAGACTCGGAAGAGCACGAGCATTCCATTGCTGCTGAATTTCGGAAATATGACGAAAAATTGGCAAGTGATTGCGGGTCCAGGTGAAGTCAAATATACTTTAGTGATCAGTCACCCAGTCACTATCTGAAAGTCCTAGAAAATCTTTCCAATTCCCTTCTTATGTCATTTTGTGCATATAACCGGGGCTCATTTTCTTCTTAGTGACATAAGAAGGGGAATTGTCATCTAGGAGAAGTGGTCCTTAGGCCTGGGCTCAACTCCTTACAAAAGCTAATTTTCTCTATTGTACATCATAAGTTAGTAAAATTACAGGTAAAGATGGGAAAGTCCTTGTTTATGTACCTTAGTTTCTGTAACAGAACAATTTGGAGTTGCATCCTACAATGCCAACTGAATAGTTACTTCTATGTTTCCATCCATGTATGTAATAACAGAACTGTGCTAATGTTTCTCTGCAGTCATTCGTGTTTTTTGCTACGCACTACCAGGAGTTGAACAACTTGGAGCTATTGTATCCAACAGTTAGAAGGTATAATGCTGTCTGAATATTGCTCAAAGGCATATCTTCTGTGTATGCAAGAAGTCAGTGATATTAGATCGCATACGGCGCTCTATATTTGGATGTATGGCACAGCGGAAATCTCACGTAATCCAGGTGTAAAATGCCTCAGAACTCGGCGAGAATGACTCGATATGCCTTCAAAACTACATAGCAATAGAGTATGTGCCAATATCTAGCTATACATATGCCTAAACACGTTATTTGTGCCCCCAGTTCTCCACTCAAGAATTCATTCACGTACCGTATTTACTTTCGGGTCATCATCATGTTCTTCGTCTTCTTCAAATCTGCTGTCCACTTACCACCACTATTGTATACCATAAAGCTTTGTGATTTGGTTCCCTTTATCTTTGACATGGCTGCCACTTTAGGCTTTCAACAACTAATACATATATCTTTGACTGTAAAAAAACCAGTCCATGCCCCTGACTTATATCACTATTTGAAATGTTCGCCAAAGGACAGGTTTCGTAATACTGGCATGGTCTAAACCCACACCTTGTATCGCGTAACAAGCGTGATAAATGTGTTAGCTAAAAACTCACAACCTGTTTAGCAAAGCTAGTTGCTGCTGGACTTTCCCCCGCACAAGCTGAACAACAAGTGCGTCTATTTAAGTGCATACATCTTGTCTGTTGAAATCAACGCAAATTAGAACCATAGGGCCCTTTCTATAGGGACCTGAATGCAAGTATAATGTATCCTTCACAATTGGGATGGTACTCACTGAAATGGCTAAAATTAGTAGACGTGACTATAAGATATTCTCTTTTTCGAACAACTGTGCTACACATCTGTGTTTGCAAATATACAGCTGTTCAATTTTCATGCCAGACAGTAAGCATTTTAGTAGCATGTTTAAACTTTTTATGTATGCGCTAGACTACCTCCATCTCCACGACGTTTGCGCAGTGAGGGTTGCACAGTACTACTGGTACTAGTGTATTACGTATGGCAGGTAAATCATTTTCTTTATACTGCTCTCAAGAGTGTTATATAGCGTGTTTTGTTCGCATTGAATGAGTCCGTCATTATGTTGTTCACGTCTACGTACTCGCACACGCACACACACGTGTGATTAGGCGCGACCCTTCACCATGAAATAACTTGTTGCAAGCAGAACCTCTTTACTCCACACTACTTCGGTAATATCGCTGCAGGGGGTTGCTATCTGCATTATTGCATAGCTGTCGCTGCAGGAAAATTTTTCTGCGCTGTTTGTTTTGCACTTTAGTTCTTTTCTGAATGCTACTTTTAACTAATTTTATCTTTTTCAGCTATCATTTTAACAACAAGGTACGTACGTACGTATCTGTTTTGTAATAAGTATGACGCATGTAGACATGTTACTTGTGTAGATAAGGTTAATTGCTAGTTCGTAAAAACTTTATACAGATAATACTGTTGAATGCCAATTACAAAGTATATACAATAGTACTTTATGGGGAAGACGCAGATTACCCAACATCATGCCAATCCATACATTTGCGAAAGGCACCTTTTACTTTGTGTTCAATTAGATTCCTATTCAAACGTACGTAGCAGTCTGATCTGTATTGTGAAAATAAGCGTGTACCTAAGAGAAGGGTTCGGTCGGATGATCAGTTCAAACCTCGGTATGCATGCGCAACGAGGGTTATTGTACTTGGTTTGTAAGTGTGTGTGTGTGCATGTCCGTCTGTCTGTTACCACATTTTATACAGCCTCGTGCAACAAGGAGTGAAGCCAACAAGTTCAGTCCTACACTGGCTTCATTTTTGTAAAAATGTTGCGTTTAAAGTTACAAAACTAAGTATTACTACTTGCTCACTTCGACCGTATTCTGCCTGTTTGCATACCGTGGAGGCATCAGAAGTTACAACAGTGCTCGAGTGTCAATATAGGGATTGTGTGATGGGGTCAGGTGTCATCGTGCTAGAATCTGCTCATTAACCATGCTTCGTGTATCCCATCCCTTGCTTGTCTCCCTTTTTCATACCATCCCTACATGCTCAGAAAATTTTAATTTACTTTACTCCACTTCGTCATGGAAATGATGTAATACAGATGCGTGCTACTGTTGGCATGTTTGAGGAGTGAAGAAGTAAGCTATTTGTTGCGGTAAAACAATATGTGGCTGTCATTGAAACGATGTAATATGCATGAAATTGTAGTTCATAGCATACCAGCCATAGGTAGATAAATAAATACATAAAACCACCACCCACATATATCCACAAATCCCAAAGTATCCATACAAAACACATACACAAATACAGATGACATGACATGAGAGCAGGACACTGGGTGCCCAGCCTTGAGAACTGGGGCGGTGGGTTAAAGAGTCTTTTATGACTAGCCAACTCTCCCCACACATCCAGCATCCAAACTTCACAATGACAGCCACACAGTGAGTAACTGTACGATAGCACAGTCACGTCAACACATGTAGAGTATGATACATATAAATATATACAAAAGTGGTAGAAAAATGAAATTAGTAGCATTGTAGAAAAATTGAATCTAGCTTACTTACTGGAGTGGTAAAAACAAGGTAGAATGACTCACTGGTAGAATGGTAGAAAAAATATAGAATCACTTACTTGTAGCGGTAAAAACATGGTAGAAAAATAGAGTCTGGAATAAAACGACTTGCTTACTTACGCAGTAAAAACGTGGTGCACTTTTGTGGTTCCTATTAGTGCCGCCCCACATAATGTACATAGTAAATTAAGCAGTAGTCAACGTGAACCTTATGTCTGACAACTGTGTGTGTACAAAACATCTAGCTACCACAGTGGCGGATCTAGGCTTGTTCGTTGAGTTCCAACGAACCACATTTTTTGCCGGGCCGGGTGCATCACGCCCCTCCTCTCTGCCCACACATACGTAACGTATATACACGCATCCGTCGCTGCTTGCTTTGTGTGCGTGAGCCACGGCATACACGAGGCACGGTCATGTTCTCCAACATGCTCCATTTGCTGCACGAGCGCGCAGTTTATCGTGTTCCCTTACTGAGTGTGGATGCGTGAATGCGTTCGTAATCATGGCATGAAAAGGCACTGGATTTTGTGACTGCGCATGCACGTGCTGAGCTAGGGGCGTGACTTCCCAGCGCACCGATTCGAACTACCCTTTGCTATTTTCTGCATCCGCCCCTGTAACAATCATTTTCTATGTGTTGAGACATGGCGGCCCAGGAATCCATCATATCTAAATCCTTGCTTTATTAATAATTTTGTGTCAGTTAATGTTGCTCACAAAATTGTTCGTAACCACTGCATATTCTACCTATACATACAAGTTGGGAAACATATACACCATATATAAGCTGGTTTAGATGGGATGTTAGAACTCATATTTGGAAAATTTACGATGTCAAAGTGAAACTATCCCTCTTATCATACAACATTCCCCATGTTCTAAGTAGGAAAGTGTAGTTGGGCTCTCCGTAGTTTTCTTGAGCTGAAGCTCAGAAGGATATATGTCCTGTATGGCGTATAAGAAGGTCATCATTGTACCTCATTGTATTATTAGACCTCCTAGCCATGAATATAATATCGTTCTTTATCAAGATTTTCATGTACCTGTACTCGTAAAAGAACAGGAACAGATTGGCCAATAATGGAGCACAATGGAGCACAATCAGTGCCCATAGGGATGCCCACACTCAGGCTCTGTCTAGCAGATGGCACATCTGACCACACCCCCTTGCCATTGCTACGTACTACAAGAAGGACGTTGTCTCTAACTTCAAATATTTCAAGGCTTGTTTCAGGGAGTCATGCGGAATACTAGTAGAAAAAACCGTAACTCACAATGTTTCGCTGAAGAAAAATAATTAATATTCTTTAATGTACTAGCACCTGCTGTGAGTTTTCTATCACACAGAAGCAATTCACACCTGTTCTCAGTGGTTAATGATTGTATTTAGGCAACTTGTAAGCAGTTTTGAAAGAGGCTTAGTAGTACACCTATAAGACGCAGCTATAAACCTGTTACCGTAAGGCTGCTTATGTAATTTCGGTAACCAGTAAAACGATGGCAAGCATTCAAGCTCAGGCTTCACTACAATGTGATTGTTTCTCATAAAGTGTAGGTGTTCCGTAATTATATCATCTTTATCCGTGATAGCAGGCTCATATGTGGTAGTAGCCGATCACTCTTGTCACCACCTCCAAGTAATACTTCTTACACACTACAATGACATTATTGGCAGCTTTGTCAGCCGGAACAAATACATACCCGCTATGTAACACTTTGAGGACCACAATGCTTCTTTGATTTAAGGACATGCTTTTTTCTTTTGTTGATATGTTTACTTTTAAGCGACGCAATTTTCCGTTGAACACATTCATTAAGCTTATGCTCCCACTCATTATGCTCGGATATCATCACCTTCTCTATATTCCGCTACAGCTTCCCTACATAACCTCTCATTTGTAGTCCAATCCATGCAATCATGCTCTCTCTATGATGGTCGGTCCTTTCATGTTTCATCTCCATGTGTGCAATTTGAGGACTGAAGAAGTAGTTTTGAAGAAAAGTGCCTGAGGCTATTTGTTGTTGTAATGAAATTATTGGCAAGCGGGAGCGAGCCAACCTAGTTGTTTGTTCGAGTGGATTTTTCTATATATATATATGTGTCCGTCCGTCGTACTTTGTGTAAGTGCGCATGTGTGGCGTTGTTACGCGCTTCTTATTATCCGAAATCATTTCCAAATTTTTGCACATTTCACACACGCGTCTCGATATGCGCTGATCGATCTAGCCACCAAGAGAACTCTCCTCCATTCGACGGCATTCGCTGCAAACTTCGGTGACTGACCGAGGCTGAACCTCTTCCCAATCTTCATGGTTCGCATGAACTTGGAAATAAGCTAGGTTTGCTCGTGCAGATGCTGCTGCATGCCAGCTGCCTGGTGGACCACGGCAGACGAGCTGAAAGCGTAAGGTAAGTACCGTTCTGCTCACCTGCTCACCATTCTGCCAATATACAGTACGCATGTAACGGCGACAGGTAGATCTGTCTTGCTTCGCGAAAGGAAAGCTTTCGCTGACGGCACGCTATGCAGCCCGAACATCGCGGGCAAATCCCAAGTTGGGTCGCTCCCACTCGCCAACAATATTCAACATTGCCACTAGTATAAAACATGCGTACCAAGTTGCATCTACATGCATTCTACATAATAGTTAGATGCTGATTCGAGGTAACTATGCGCAGTAGAAAGCCGAGAGCCCTGGCATTGTGGCGCCCCGAGTGCAGCAAGGGCGCTACCCCCGGGGCACGAAGCTTTCTACCGACGCATGGTTACCGAGGAATCAGCGTCTAACTATTTTAGAGTGAGCGCTTCACGTTGAGTGCTCTCGCTTTCCTGTTCGTTCGTATGGCGGAGTGCTTCTAACGAAGACTCGATGGAGACAGGCTCAGAGCCAGAAAATGCAGTGCAAGAAGAGCGAAGCGGGAGAGACACGCGGCAACGACTCTGCCTTCTTTATCTGGTTGTGCGCGTGGACGACGCGTAAATGTAGATTGAGTTGTTTATCTTGTTGCTTACGTGTACATTGTGTTATGGTTTCTTGTTATATGTAGGTTTTGTAGTTTCTGTAGTAAACCCCGTCGAGGTTTACTACAGGATTTAGTAAACCTCGCCTTTGCAATCTGATTGGTCAATTTGAACCTAGCTCACTCTAACTTTGATGAGTGAAAAAGTTCCTTAGGCTCTAATGTTGTTGTTCAAGCAAGAAGTGGTCGCTAGGGAATGATGTAATAGGCATCCGTACCAAGTTTCATCTCCATGCATGCTACCATAAGCAAGTTTGAGAGGTTTTTTAAAGAAAGGTGCCTAAGGCTATTTGTTGTTCAAGGAATCTGTGGTTGTCATGGAAAGGATGTAATGTGTGTGTACCAAGAGTCATCTCGGTGCTAGCAAGCTTGGGGAGTGTGTGTCTGAGGCTGTTTGTTGTAGTTTACAAACATGTAGTTACCATGGAAACATGTATTTGTCATGGAAATGTGTACCAAGTTTCACCTTTATGGTCGCTACCAATAGAGAAGTGATGAAGTAAACTAAATGTGCTACAGTGCTCCAGGCTAAGACAGTACAAAGTGTACTTTTTTCAGGTCAATTTTCTGGTGCATGCTGAACATCAGTCAAACATGTGACATATCAAAATAATCCCCAATCTTTGACGATTAATTTGCCCGCAGTGATAAGACGTCACATGGCTGTCAGGTGACAGTAATGGCTGATGAAGCGACGAGGTTTGGATACATACTTTAGGCACAGGATTTCCACAAAGAAGCTAGTTAATACCATGCACAACGCTCTTACCGCGTACTTCATATATTTATGCACATGCGGTATATCTAGCCAGCGCGTACTACATATACAAGTAAATTAAAAATCCTGCGAATTTAAAAAAAGAGGCATATAGGGATGGTATAAAAAGAAAGGGAGACAAGATAGGGATTGGATACATCAAGCATGGTTAATGAACAGATTTGAGTACGCTGACACCCCCAACCCCATCACACCATCCCTATATTGTTGCCTGGTGTGCTACTCTTAAAGGTTACTAAAAGCAAGCGTTCTTTCACCGTGTCCTTGTTGTTTTTAGTAACATTTATACTGCCACATTCCTTTTAATGAAACTGCTATAAGGGTGTTGATTACTCAGTGTAGTGCATTGTAAGTTCTGAGTATTGTAATGGTGAATGTTTAATACTTCACCAAGGCAACAATATAGGGATGGTGTGATGGGGTTAGGGGTGTCAGCGTACTCAAATCTGTTCATTAACCATGCTTGTCTCTCTTTCTTTTTATATGCCTCTTTTTTTAAATTCGCAGGATTTTTAATTTACTTGTCTCCACTCATTTTTATATACTGCTACGTGTGGAATGGGGCAAGCCCATTTAAAAATAAAAATTAATAATAGAGAAAAAATGCCTGTTGTCGTGATGGAAATGATATGCATACCATGTTTCACCTCCATGTGTGCTGGTTGGAGGAGTGAAGAAGTAATTTTAAAGAAAAGTAGCTATTTGTTGTTGTGGTCGTCATGGAAACCATGTTACACACATGCGTACCAAGTTTCATCTCCATGCGTGGTACCATTAGCGAGTTTGAGGAGTGAAGAAGTAATTTTGAAGAAAAGTGCCTCAGGCTATTTTGTTCTTGGGTCGTAATGGAAACGATGTAATACACATGCGTACCAAGTTTCACCTCCATGCGTGCTACAGTTAGCATATGTGATAGGCTCTGAGAAAACGACCCTTATCACGCACGTAGTATTGTTGTAGTAGCGGCGGTTTTACGGCGAACTACATAATTCACCGATTCCTGCTTTTCCCCGTATTCTAGTACCTCTGTCTATCGTCCATAACCTGCGCAAGTTTGACGCACTAACTCCGTTCCGTTCCGTAGTTATGGCCCTGGGTACCAGGCAAGTACCGTTACTCGTGCCGTCGTAACGCGGAATTACAAGTAAACGTAACACGGGAATAATCAAACCTTTTACGGGGTCACGTAAACAGGAATTCCCCTTTACTACGTTTACCTAACGGCGTACAATGAATGCAGCCGGATGCGCGCGCGCGCGTAATGTTGTAAGACGGACTTGTTACGAGAAGACGGAGGTTGAAATTTGACACCGGAAGTTCACCTTCAGACGCCATTTTTCACGTTAGATGCAGCGGAATGGCACTTGCGCTTGTGCTCATAACTTCGCAACGGAACGGGCTACGCCCCTGAAACAAACGGCAAACTATAGAGTATTTATAGGACCTTCGGTCTAGCATACAAACGTATTTTGCGGTTTTTGCGTCATAAGGGTAGTTTTCTCAGAGCCTGTCACATATTTTGAGGAGTGAAGAAGTAATTTTAAAGAAAAGTGCCTGAGGCTATTTGTTGTTGTGGACGTTATGGAAACGATGTAATACACATGCGTACCAAGTTCCATCTCCATGCGTGCTACAGTTAGCATATTTTGAGGAGTGAAGAAGTAATTTTAAAGAAAATTGCCTGAGGCTATTTGTTGTTGTGGTCGTCATGGAAACGATCTAATACACATGCGCACCAAGTTTTATCTCCATGCGTGGTACCGTTAGTACGATGATGACGACAATGAACAGTCCCAGCGAGAGACAGAGATGAATGATGCATTGTACACAAGTCTGTTCTGTGGTGGAAATCTGGTGTGATGATGATCTCTATAATTATACAGACAGTGTGGCTAGTGACCCACCAGACAAAGAGACACTCGAGGAGACACTTGGGGAGGGAGAGAGAGGAGAAGAAAAGTCTGCATTTGGTTTCATATCTCCCAAACCTGAACCCAGTCAACAGTCTGGGTTTTCATTCATAAACTCATCCGACGCTGACCATGTAGAAGGAGGAGGGATAGAGGAGGCCAAACATTCCCCAGAAGGTTCCCTGACTTTTCACCTGAAATAGATGTAAAACACTCAAGTCATTACATACACACAGACGCATACATACAATGCCTATATATCTATATTTTAGGTGCTGAAATGAGATCGATTTTCCATGATCCTGAAATTCCTCCATCTCAATGACAACTTCTGCTACATCCCTGAAGGGCAACCGGGTCACGATCCTCTGTATAAGCTTCGACCCCTGCTAGATCCCCTCATTGTCAACTTCCAAGCTTCCTACACCCTTCACAGGGAGTTGTCGCTCGATGAGGCAAGGTGGGTTTCAAGGGGCGGCTGTTTTTCATACAGTACCTACCCAAAAAGGCCAACCAAGTGGGGCATGAAGGCCTATGTCTTAGCTGACAGCTGTACGGGATACGTATACAACTGGAGGCTGTACACAGGTAAGTCATGAATACAACATAACAAGGTATATACATAGTGACAGCTATACACCACTGACTTAGGGAAAGATAAATCATTGGATGTGGGAGAGCGCAACCACTCGCATGCAATTGTTGTGGTATTGCTGAAAGGCCTGGAGGGCAGAGGTCACCATGTGTACACGGAAAACTACTACAGTGGTCATGCTCTCTTCTCCGAACTACATGACCTTGGATTTGGGGCATGTGGAACTGTCCGAGTCAATCGTCGCGGGCTGCCACCTGAGATGAAGACAACACTGGCAAAGGGAGATACCATTTCAGCGCAGGTGGACGACTCTGATGGCTCTCAAGTGGATGGACAAAAGGCCAGTGTCAATGCTCAGCACCATCCACGACAACTCCATGACAACAAAGGTTCGCCGCACATGTCGGGCTGTGGGAGGGCAAGAAGTCAGAAAACCAGTTGTTGTGGAGCAGTACAACAAGTACATGGTCTATTGTTACATGTGTATGCGCTGGCAGGATATGGGTGCTTGCTGGCTTCATTGCCGCGGCCCAATCCACTATGTCAGCATGCTGAATTCGGGTTTGGCTCGTTACTGGCAACGCCTTGTGGGGATGAATCTCATTAGTTCGAAACCACAAGTGCTGCGCTCAACTTTGCCTTTATAAACTCGTGATGCCAGAGAGAGAAGTTGCGGTATGCTTTGCTGATGAGGGCTAACAAACCCGAAACAGCTGTCCAGAGCTCCACATCTTTTTTTCTCTTGGCATCACATGGTCTATTGTTACATGGGTGGAGTGGACCGCTCCGACCAGCTCCTTTCCTACTATGGCAGGACAGTGATGTGGTGGAAAAGGGCAGCTTTCCACTTGATTGACATGGGAATTGTCAATGCATACATCATGCACACATCATCTGCGACGACGGGCAAGAAGCTTACCCATGAGCAGTTTCGTATCGAGCTTGCAAAGGAGCTGCTCCTTCAAGCCTCAGTGGATGTCTCAGAGAGCACGCCAGTCAGCCAAGGACAAATTCAACGTCCACTTCCTCCCCAGGCCCAACACCACTTCCCAGATCATCTTCAGTCTACACCATGTGGAAAGAAGGCACAAACAGACCGTGTAGTTTGCAGCAAAAAAAAACGGGGACACGGACGCAAAGCAACAACGTACATGTGCAAGGAGTGCCAGCTACCTATGTGCCCTATACCATGCTTTGAACTTTACCACACGAAAGTAGATCCCCAGAGGTACCTATAATTGTGTTATTATACATCCAACAAACGCACCTTCTTATCACCTTTGCCTTCCATTCATCCTTCACTTTAGTGTAAAATAGTCCTAGAGATAATAAACATACAGCCTGAACTCAGCATGAGTGAACTAAAGAACGATAAAAATAGGTTATAACTTACTTTTTCCGTCAAAACGGTCTTGTCATCTCGTAAACAACACGAGAACGCGGTAAACACTCGAGTATCCAGCGTGGGGGGACTCAAACGTCTTCCTGCAGCAGCTGATACTTTGTACTGTCCTTCTTCAGTCATCTGGAGCCATCTTGGTAGAGCCAACACGCTGTTTCTTGAGCGCACACTTTCACACGCGAGCACGGTAAAAACGTAACTAGCTGTTTTGTGGCATAAAGTTAGGTTGAATGATTCACAGTTAAGGATGATTCAGATTTCCAGTTTAAGGGTTTGTCCAGCTACTTTGACATGAAGGACACAATTTGTGGCACAATTGAAGGTCGCAGAAACACCACAAGTTGTATTATTCGGCAGAGTAGTAGGCTTAGCTCGGTCACTTGTTGGTTCCATATCAGGACCTCCAGACACTAAACTCTAAAAACTTGAATCCTCCTTTGGTGTGGAAAGGATGCTTGGCCATATGCTGCGTGATTGTTGTTCGCTCATAGATACGAAGATCTTGCACGGAATGGTGTCCGATTCGCTCTTGAAAAGTCTTCTCCGGTACTCCAGCTTGGAACATGTCTGAAACTCCTGTCACTCAAAGGCTGTGGTTGGTCTTCCCGGATACACCTATCATAGCGAGCATAGACTTCACCATTCCTGCAAGCTTATTCTCGCCACAAAGCTTGGCAGCATACCATGGCTTGGATGGTGCTAAGACAACATTGTCCTTTAATTGCTTCATTCAGAACCAATCTTTCTGAAATGCAACTGATAGCAACTTGCTGAAGTATACTAAAATGGCGCCTCAGGATATGGAACCACAGGAACAACTTTATTTTCGACCCGAATTTGATTTAAACCACTGCTTCTATTTTTCTTACCATTTTCTGTGTATACATAGTGAGGAGGATCATGATGAAGAACAATCTGGGAAAGCTTAAGAGCTCTATGCTCCCTCAGGCAGAGGCTTTTGCCGTAATAGTAGAACACAGCATGAAGTAAAGCTTGAGGAGAGTCAATGCCTAAAACACCTTCTACCCAGAGCTTGCTCTCTCCATCCTTACTATAACACTGGTATGTTTCACCTCCGCCCCAACGCCTAACTCGCGTAGTTAGCGACAATACCGATAATCGAGTGCATTTCGTGCAACTGGGAGTCCTTCGGAAGTTGGGACACTCCGCACGGCTTCGACAAAGTAGCCACGAAAGAAGACAGATGATCGTCAAGGCAGGATATCAAGCCACAACATGTATTTCGCATCTCACGAGCAAACCATGGTAGCCATGACGCCATCGCTTGCGGCAGCTCGAGCAGATTCAACGAACATGGAGCGTCGGAATGTGCGCGAGTACGAGTCTCCAGCCACACCAGGAAGTTATTGTAAGCCCAATAGTTGTTTTTCTTCGTGTTCTTCTGGAGATATTAAAGATATTTCAAGGTAAGTCTGATCGTTACTGAATTCGAAACGCGACTCGGATCGTTCCGCTAGGTTTTCAAAACTAGGCATTTACTTGGAGAAGGGGCATTAGTTCTTTTTTCCTGAGGGAGAGTGATAGGACCCAATTTTCCTTCTTGTTCTTGAATGCCGAGTCATCAACAAAAGTCATCCATTCCCAAATCATAGATACCGCCAGGGAACTGGCTTATCTTGATCTAGTCCTCAAAACAGAGAAGGCTGCACAGCCTCCGTGTTTCTATCTGCAGCCTCCATAGTGCCAAGCGCGATGAGTTTGCTATCTGTAGCTGCCAGCAGGGACGACTGTTTGAATTGCTGGCGCATTCTAGCCACGTGAGAGAAGTCATCATACAACATGTACTATGGGTTTGCTTGTGGTCAACTGGTTACATACTCGTGGCTTCAGTTTTGATAGACCACGCCCTCGTGGCCTATCAAAACTAGTCGCTTGGCTTATCACTGAAGTCTTATGAAGTTGATCATGAAACACTTTAGCTTTGTCTCTCTAAATAGTTCATAGTTAGTTTGGATGCCTCAACCCGTTCTCGAATTGTCGTATTTACAGCTGTTCAGTTGCTGAAAACAACAGATGTGAGAGAAATGCATTTGGAAGTTTTCCGGGTAACCTCCAGCCTTAGCTGCATATTCATCTCTGCCTTCCCTGTTTCTTTGGGCGAGGACATCGCATGGAACATTTGCTAAGCTGATGTGCAAACTGTTAGACTTAAGGCTCATTTATTTGAGACTGAAATAAGTGTACTGGCTTTGGGGTAAAACGTATCAATTGAGACGCACCCATCAGTAACTCCTAACAGGAAGAATAGCCCTGCCAATGGTTTATAAGCAAAGGTTTGTGCAGTATGCTCATAAACCGCTTATTGGCTTCACTGCTAAAGAGAGTTGAAGGCCTTTGAACTGGTAGGCAGATTGTGTCCAGCCAGACTAAACTGTGTGTGAAATCTGTCATAGTGACGGCATAAATAAGCTCAATGGAGCCTCACGAATCTTTTTCATCCACCAAACAAATACAGACACACATTTGTTCTTTGAAGCTCACTTCATTTATTCATTTGTAAGCAAAGCAAACATATTTGTTGCATCCAAAATAGCTTTTAGTACCTGATTAGCAGCAAGACACATTTGTTCATAAATAATATAATATGGGACACATAAATGCCATTCTCTAAATATTGCTTCAATCATGGGACCTTCACTAAAGAAGCTGTACAAGGCTTCAGTGGTAGTATGTTCTGCCTGACTGCTATCCAAGAAAGAAAAAAGGTGTCTTTAGCTAAAGCAAAGTCAGCTTACCTCGAGCCTGTACTGTCAGTTATCCTCCTACTAGGGCTTTGATTAGCAGCAAAGTCGTACAGGGAACTTTTAGACGTTGTTGACTAGCCTCTCGTTCCAATGATAATGCCTGAGCCCAAACGCATTCTCACGCTGCATACACATATCAGATGACTCTAAGTATCAAGTCAGTAGCTAATGCAATTAGATCAGAACTCAGTGCTTATTGATGGCTGCGGAAAATTGCTTTGCTAAACAGGTTCCTACCAGATTCATGAAGATTGAGTAATGGTTGACTGAGATTTTGCTAGACCCAGAGTCTCAAAAATGTTCACAATGTGGGTTTCATGATAATATAGCTTTGACCACATTGAGTACACTGCTTTGATGTTGCAATTGTCAGATGGAATGACAAGCAGTATAATAATATTTTACAACAGAGTAGCTTGAATGATGGAGAGCCAGCATTAAAACAGGCAGTGAACATCACGTCAAAACCACCACCATATACACCTTCCTTTAGCGTATATAGTAGTATTTTTAGTGTGTAAGCCTGTGTATTGTTAGCATAGGTTTTGTATGAATCTGCTACTTGTATTATTCTCTTTCAGGAAACATGTTCTAGCCATTTTCTTGAGCAAGGATCTATAGAGCATCCGTCAACATATGGTAATGAGTTTTGTTCAAATGCGAAAATTTCTTACTGCAACTCTTTAGCCACTTCCAGACTTGTCCTGTAGAGCAGTTTCTTCAAGTGTAAATAACCAAGTATTATTACTTTTTCCTCCATGCTTTCTCGAAACTAGTGCATTGCTTCATTTTTAAGGAACAGTTCCAGCTTTTACACACAGTAACTTTCTTCGGTACGACCCTGGTGAAGTCATGCACTGCTAACATGCTTGAAACATGCTTAAATGAGCCTGGCAATCAAGGCCTAAAGAAACCACTTTTACGAAAATATTGACACCCATCCACTACACAGAATGTTAGTTACGTGTTTTGGAGGCACTTCCACTACGTAGTGCATCCATCACTTGTCTTTATTTGCCCTTTTATTGGGAGAGCAGAGCGACTACAGAAGTATAGACTCATACCAATATTGCTTGAAGTTGTTTATTGATCACAGTTTATTATGTGACACTATGGATGGTTCTGTCTTTTGACAGAAGCTTATACCTCAAGCGTAATATTGCCTCTTTCAAACTTCATGTCGTGGTGTGTCTTATGAAGTGTACAAAGTATACTAGATGAATGCAGTGTGAACAATGCAAGCAGTTTACTTCCATGTGTTTCATGCGTATTTAGAATGGCATAACAGTGCACATCCCATGGAAAATACAGATGACTATGTTGGCTAGCTTTGCTTGCCAATGAACTTGCCTGATAAGGTTGCATACCATTAATTCACTAGTCATGTTTCCTGTGTGATTTGACCAACACTTTGAAAAGTATGACATATTTTGGTTTAAATTTTTGCAGGACTTTTTGCAACTGCTGCTGTTTCCAGTTTTCCTCCTCTGGTTTTAACGAGAGCTTTTGAAATTGAACAGAAACTACAACATTCATCCTATGTAAGTGGCTTTAAACCCCAAAGATTTTAAACTTGAAAGCCTCAGTGCTGGTATATGGCCATTTTCCTGCTCTAGCAGGTGATAACTGTGAGTGTGGCTTTGTTCCATTTGAAGCCCTAATCAAATCGCTAACCAGTGTGATGTGTGGAAATGCCCATGTTCCTGTGTCGTAAACAAGGCACTTTCTGTTGGTGGTCCCTTGTCATTCGACCTGCAGTTGGTGTAACTCTCCATGCCTCCTTGCCATCAGGTTGCTTCAAATATTGCTATCACCTCTTTAGGTCAATTTGGATTGTTCTCAATCTGGCTCTGATGCAATCAAGCTTGCTTCACTTCTCATCCAAACATCAGAAAATTCCAGCCTAAAAAATGTTGACCTGCAAAAATACTTTCATTATGCGGCTTTTCTATTCAGATGCTGTAGCAAGATATAGAAGGACATTGTATGTATGCAATATGTTGTATTAAAGCACATGCAATCTTGAAGTAAAGAAAGACCCGAACCCAAAAATACGTGCAGCAGTGAAAAAATGTGTACAACAGAGGTAATAAGTGCACATACAAAACAAATTGCTTAAAACTGTGCAAATACAAGCAAAAACGTGCCATGGTGAAAACGTGTATACGCAGGAAAAAGTATGGAAACGGACAAATACCCAGAAAAAATTGTAGAGCAGTGAAGGAGGTGTGAATGGGCATGGGACAGGAAGGAAAACGTGCCAAAAAACATGAAGCAGTAAGAAAAATGCGTGCAAACACAAAAACGTGTGCATGCAAAGGAAAATAACGTGAAGCAGTAGTGCGAATTGGCAGAAACAACCTGGAGCAGGGAAGAAAATGTGAAAAAACGTGAAGCAGTGAGAAAAACCTCCTCTAATGAAGAAAAGTGTGCAAAAAATCAAAAACACCCAAATATGGTGGAGAAATAACAAAGGGTGCGAATGGGCAGAAGGTTCGATGCAGTTGAGCCACAACGAACTAGAGTAAAAGTACCGTACACACCTTGTTCCCCTTGAGAATATGTTCATAGGGAAGGTTCAGTACAGTCGAACCACCCAGATCTGACCCCTGCACACTTTGTTTTCTCCGCACTAAAGTTATTCAAGAAGGTTCGAGGAGGTTCGATGCAGTCGAACCACTCCGAACTGAAGCATGGTCTGTAAAGAGTTGGACGCCTTGCTGGTGAAGTGAGAGCAGCACACGCCCCAGTGAATCCGTTCAGTGAAGGAGTCACTGAGGTAGTGTAGCTAATATGATAAAGTCATATGATTGGAAAGGCATAGCAGGTTTACTTAAGTATTGTAAAGAGAAGAGGAGTTGTGAATATGTTCGTAGAGAAGGTTCAGTACACTCGAACCAACCAGAACTCATGTGAATGGAAACGGAAAATTGGCGCACGCACTGAAGGGGGCGAAGAAGGGGAGGGTCTGAAGGGGGGGAAAAAGGGACAACACCAACCCACCCCAACAACCGCACCAAAAAAAACAAAAAAAAACAACAAAAACAAAAAAAAAAAAAAAAAACTAAAAAACAACAAAACAAAAAAAGAAAAAAAAAACAAAAAAAAAAAAAAACAAAAAAAAAACAAACAAAAGAAACAAAAAAAAACCCACACCTCCCCCCCCCCAACCCCCCACACCCCCACCACCCCACACCCCCCACACACCCCCCCCCCCCGCCTGCCGGGAACTGGGAATCTGCTGTGTAAACGTAGCAACGAAAGAGCGATACTAGTAAACACGGCTGTGTTTCGAACGAGCGGTTTCATTGAGTCGAGTGGGGTTAGGGGATAGAAATAGAAAATAGAGACATAGCGAAAGTGAAAGGCCATGGGTGAAAGTAGAAGCCCCGTTAGAGTTAATGGAGGGGGGGAGGAGCGCTGGGGGTGCGATATGCCCCCCCAGCCCGCCTTGCCACTTTCCCACGGCAATGCGACTTTTTATGTATCTATTGCCATTGTATGCCTCTAGTTCTATTTCATAGCTATAGTCGAGCCTACTGCCCATTCACACCCTTTGTTTGTATTTTTCTGTGCAAGTGCACACTTTTCTTCGTCTTAGAGCAGGTATATCTCACTTACGGACGGGGTTGTTTTGGCGCATTGGCACAGTTCTTCACTGAGCAAACGGCTGCTCCAGTCAATTCGCACGACTACTTGCCGTCAGAAAAAGATTTCACAAAGGGAAGCTGCTGCACTAAATGTAAGCGTCTTTAGTGGCTCTGACTATTGCTTGAAACAACGAAGCGTGACAGAAAGTGAGCATGCCCACGAGAAAAAATTCCCCAAAACATCAAAAATATGCAGGGTAAACGGTGGAGCAGTGAAAAAAAAGGTGGTGAAAGCGAATCACAAAGTTGAGAAAAATGGCCAAAGGACCAATAGTGTGGAACAGATGCTCTGTTACGTGTTCATGAAAAAGTGTCCTAAAAAAACTGAGCAAATTCTGTTGCCCTGACGAAGAACGTGGTTATGCGCGACCATAAATCCACCACCCTGCAAATCCTCCGCGCCACCCGTGGAGCCGTGACAAAACCCCCGGTGAAGGAGCACCGGC